>OX333076.1:17151253-17393912 GCA_946863875.1 Alloplasta piceator
TATGGTAACGTGGTTTGGCTATGGAAGGGGAAGATGGTTCGACGTTCAAGCCCTCTTGGTACTTTTTCCCTATATACTTATATATAGTGTCTAATATACGAAGCATTCTCCTTCAATCCATCCAATTTTTGTCATCAAACCCGCATGATTTATCAGAAATTTACTTGAAAAACTTATCTGTGTATTATTCATCATTTTTTTATCTATTTGCTTGGGAGATACTCAACTTTTTTATATTCTCCATATTTTTCAGAATCCGTCGAACATAAAAAAAAATCAAAAAAAGAAGAAAGCGAACGTTGCTTTCCCTTCATGATTTATAAACTCATGATTTGTGTAAGTATAAAAATATTTTGCAGCAGAGAAATTACAATCTCTTCCCACATATGTGAAAATTCAATGAAAAAATCGCTATTACAGTGAGCACGAAAATTCTGGAGTAAAAAAACCGTAAGAGTCACATAAAATTGATGCTTAATTTGCTCAATATGTTTAGCGCGTGTGAAAACATATTATTAAATTGCTGACAATGGTTTCAGTAAAATAATGTTTGTTATTTATTTACAAGCTTTGCGGGTCTCATTTTCGTGTTTTTTTTTAATTGGTGGAGAATGCTCCATACCTGGGAAGACTCTCCGCCGGTTACGAGAGAGACCATAACTAAGCCTCCCATTAATTCACATCAACGTCTTCCTATCTCGTTCTGTGGATCTCGGTGACTTGCATATATATTCCTTGCCGCAACGAGATAAGTGTTTTCCCCGGGTGAACATCTAGGTACGTACTTATGAAAATATCAACGATATATATGATATATATAGTTCAAGGATATTAGCATCTCCGGTAATCAAGGCTCGCAATTTCATCCCAGTCATTTTTCCGACGATCGTATATCGAGGGGACGATTAAATTTTTTCTTACCATTGCATTAGCGTCAATCGAATTAAACTTGAATTTTGAATTTCTCCGGAAAAAGAGATTTATAAAGAGTAACGCAACTCTAGGATTTTGGAAAAATCGATTTTTTTTGGCTTAAACAATACTTTAAGGTCATAAAAACAATATTCAGTTGCAAGTCGTATGGTAAAACAAAATTTCAAACGGTTCAATTCTCGATTTTGCCGCAGCCCCTCGGGGAATGGGGGGGCGAAGTACAATGAAAACTCAAAACAGTTTTTCTCGAAACCACTTTTTTAAAACTGGGAAGACGGATTGCTTGTTGCATGGATGGATCTATTTCAAAATTTTATAGTAGCTTCACAATCACATTGTCTGTGGAGGTAGGGGATGCAGGGGAAATGCTCCATAAGGCATTCACTCTGCTCCTCTGCATTTTAAATTTGATATCAAAAGTATGACAAAATAATAATGATGCATTCATTCAGTAACCATATTTTGGCACAAAACGGATGAATCTTTCACTAATTATTAATATATAAGCATTAAAAAATGGGTTAGAGCGCCAATGCCCCCGATGACTTAGGGTAATACCGCCCAGGCAAAGGGGTAATGACGCTTAAGAGGAGGCTAAATACCATTTTTATTCAATCCCTGCATTATCGACGTGTCATCGTCGTCCAGTCTTTCTCCGACCACCTTAGATGAAAATTAATTACATTTTGACAATTAAGAGGGGGATAAATTAATTAACAATTAATTGTCAATTGAGAGGCTAAAATGTGTTACAGCTAATGCGAACGAACTCATTCGAGCTCCCTAAATATTATAGGTTACTTGTCAGAATCCATGGTGCTGCCCTCACTCACACGTCTGTGAACTAGATTTCGCCATTTCGTTTTCAATAAAACTACAATTTATCGATATTTATCTCTTGATGCGCTATCCAAACTAACGGCGTGTCATTTTGATAAAATAATGTCGAAAACGTCTCGGCATTTGTATCGTGGCGTTCTTCATGGAGCCTCACTCTTGGTTTTACCCAAAAGCAGGAAAAGTTTAATAATTTAAGTTTTTTAATTATAGTTTCTTGGTGGTAAATGAATCTGTACATTTTTCTTTGTCCTTCGAAAAATTTTTAGTGAGGCTCCATTCCACAGTGGGGCCAAATCCCAAAAAACTGGCCGAAAGTCGAAAAATAAAGTTGAAGTTTCGGTAATTTTTAGTCGCGGGTTAGGTGGGAGAAGAGTCCGAACGTCAAATTCTTGGCATCAGCGGGCCCTAGCCCTTATACCTGCTTTTGTACGGCAGTTGAAAGGGAGCCCTCGAGCGAGCTCGACGCGTCGTGCAGTAAATGACCATTTCAACGCTGTATTGAACAGGACGCCAAAACTTTACAATACATCCGATTCGAATTTTTTCGAATGGAATCAACAGCTGAAAGTGAGTAGAAAATCATTGTGTAACTGAAAATTGATAATAATAGTTCATGTGATAATAATAAATGAATCATTTGTACGAAAATTCGAGGAAAATTATAAGTGAAAATTCTAAAAACGTAGAGAAAAGTTGATAAGCTCCACAGTGTTCCACGAGCTGACCTATCACATGTTGTAGATGGATGTATTATTGAATGGAAAACATCGAAAATGGCTGCGCTTAGCTGCGCGCGTGTCATTGCTACGAGTTTTTGCAATATAAAACATAGTTTTCTGAATTTCGTACATTAACGACGCGGAATGTCTTTCTTGAATTGAATTTTTTTATTGATTTTTCTTGCGGTCTTCATTGTACACTGAAATACATTGGCACCCATCCAAGCAGCGTGTCGCGGTCGGTCGAGTTGAAGAGCGCTATATCTATATATGAGGGATTCTCTGTCAACTCAGCCACTTTTTTTCGACCATCTCAGATGTGCCCCATAATTGGTTATATTAAAGTGCTACTAATTTGTGAATTTCTTTACATTTTTTAATTAAAAATTTCACAAATCGCCGTTTTCTTTCCAAATGAATATATCTCGGAAATTTGAAGTAATTGAAAAAAAATGTCTGTACATAAAAGTTGTAGTTTTGTGTTTGCATTCGAGCGGAATATTTGAAATAGTTTTTACGTTCCGGTAACGCTGATTTTTTACCAACAAATAGAATGATTATTTTTTTATTCAAAAAGGCCACTTTTTTTGACTGAAAAAATTAGTCTTTCAGTATATCTGACGATATCGCAAAAAGATCACTAGAGTGACACGGATCGAGGTTCTAGGGTAAAAAAATGAAACCACACAAATTAATTTTTTTTTCTACCGAAACCTGTGGCTGAGTTGACAGCGAATCCCTCATATGCCTCTTAGGTATATGGTTAAGCCCCAGAGGGGATAGAATATCAGAGAGTTCAATGTATTGAGTTCTATGGACCGTAATTCTTCTTTATGCCTATTTTATTTTTATTTTCAAAGAATATTTAAAAATAAATAATAGAAACGAGGTTGAATATGGAATTATCCATCCATATAGATATATGGATATATTTTGTACATTCTCCATAAAAGTGATTTATGTCAAATGCGCCGTTTTGTTTTTATTTCAAATTTTAACTTTGGATTCGTAATCAACGCCTCCGAAAACCCCCGAGTACTGACTATCGGCCGAATTTATAACGCTTTCGACTATTTTCCAGCTTTTTGGGACTTTAAATCCGCCATTTTGTTTTTATTTCAAATTTTGACTGCGGATTCATAATCAGCGACCCCGGAAACCTCCGAGTACTGACTTTTAGCCGAATTTATGACGCTTTCGACTTTTTACGAGCTATTTGAGACTTCAAATCCGCCATTTTGTTATTATTTCAAATTTTGACTTCAGATTCATAGTCAGCGATCCCAAAAACCCCCGAGTACTGACTTTCAGCCGAATTTAAAACGCTTTTGACTTTTTCCCAGCTTTTTGGGACTTCAAATCCGCCATTTTGTTTTTATTTCCAATTTTGACTTCGGATTCATAGTCAGCGACCCCAAAAACCCCCAAGTACTGATTTTCAGCCGAATTTATAACGCTTTTAACTTTTTGCCAGCTTTTTGGGACTTCAAATCCGCCATTTTGTTTTTATTTCCAATTTTGACTTCGGATTCGTAATCAGCGACCCTAAAAACCCCCGAGTACTGACTTTCAGCCGAATTTGTAACGTTTTCGACTTTTGGCCAGCTTTTTGGGATTTGGCCCCACTGTGCATTCCTGCCATTGTTCTGATGATGTTAAAAATTTATTCAATTCCATCCATTTGTGTAAGAGCAAGTTTGGATGGCAATTTCGAGGTGTTAGTGTCGGTATCTAGCCTCCTCTCAAGCTTCATTAGATAAGCAGCTATATTTCTTTTTATAAACTATTTTTTTTATGAAAGGACTATGACTCAAGAGTATCGCGCTTAATTTTTACAAAAAAATATCAAAAATTGAAAAAGTTGTGAATTTTTTAGTAGAAAACCGTACTTTCTAGACACTTTTTTTCAAAAACTTTGTTCAGTACTTACAAATGAAAATTTTACATTTTCATCGACGAGAGCACATTTTTTAATGTTCAAATAATGTCTCTGAATTTTTCTACAGAAATATCATAACGGGTTAAACAACTAAATTAAAGTTTTTAATCACAATGTGAGTTGAGTAAAAAAACTTATAATTATGAATAGATATTTGCACATAAGTCACAAATGTACCCTTCGGCAGAATCCCACCCAGAGCACATGGCGCGAGACTACAGTCTGCATAAAGTATAGTTGCAGAGATACCAGATCTCATTGTTTCTTCCAAATCCATTACAAATATTATATTTGTTGTTATTTTCATCGTTCACGTCCATGTCGTCATTGCTGTCGTCCTTGCAAATATTATCTTGACTTCAGTCTCCGAAAAATTGCTTGCAGAAATTTTCATTTGTAAGATTTTGCTTTAAGAGGTAACACGACTCTAGAATCATCAAAAAAGGCCTAAATTTGATAATTTTTTTTAGGATATTGGAAAAGGGATCGGGTTTCTTTTTTCAGGGTTCAATAAACACATATTGAAGTATGAAACATTTTTTTTTTATTGTATTGCCGATACAAACCGACGGCGACAGAGCCAGTCTTCAAGACGCTTTTTTTATACCACCACGGGCCACAGTAGGAGAAAAGCCCAAAAACCTGGCCAAAACCTCAAATGACCCTTGACGGGAATGAGAATTGGCTTACAGGGGTTTTCAAGGTCGCTGATTACGAATCTGAAAGCCAAATTATCGTAAACAAAATGGCCGATCCAATATGACTGACATGAATGTTAAAAAGTTGCCAGATGTCGACAAAAATTTGTATTTACGGGTTTTCAAGGTCGCTGATTATGAATTCGCAAGCCAAATTATCGTAAAAAAAATGGCCGATCCAATATGGCCGACATGAACGTTAAAAAGTTACCAGATGTTGACAAAAATTGGTATATACGGGTTTTCAAGGTCGCTAATTACCAATCCGATATCTATTGTTTATAACTTGCAACAAAGAGCTTACAGCAAATTGTTATAAACAAAATGGCCGAGTATCCTGCTAAATAGATAAATTAATATATAAAAAAAAATCATCATAATAAAATAAACGTGAACAGTGTATTCTACGCAATTATTATTTTTATTTCCAAAATACATACATACAAAACATACCTGCTTGCTAAGCCATTCACCGTTATTCTTGAAAAATACACAGGATTTTCTGTGAGCTTGTTGCCACCTCGTTCTCATTTGATTGAAGAGTATCGAAAAAGTCTGTTTCGAGTCCTCAGGCACTACAACTGTACGTCCGGTGTCCTTGGAAATTTTTTCTACCATAAATTCGATCAAGGAAGCGAATTTATCGGATAAATGCTCGCTGATTATCAGAAATACTTCTTTCCTTGTCAGCACCAATTCTTCGTAACCGGATCCTGTAATAAAGACATAAAATTGTAGAAAATTGGTGTTAAAGGAAAAGATGAAATTTTCAATTAATACAATAACTTGAACAATGTACATTATTTTACCAAATAAATAACCGCAATAATTGAAATAATTTTAAAAAAATTAGACAGAAAATATTGACATGGATTTGGTTAAAAGAAAGCTTTGCTTACTATATAATATATATATATATTCAAATATTTTATTTGAATGTTATAACATTTCATTCATATTTAAGAAATTTTTATGTGGTTGATTTTAATATGTATATATATATATATATGCATACGTATATATAATAATTAAATCACAGAAAATTTATATATATATATATATATATATATATAGATATATATACATACATATATATTAAAATAATTTATTTCAAGCGTATAACAGCCGTCTTGTCCGTTATGATGCTACTTCACCCATTCTCAGGTAGAGGCGCAGAGGCTGCTCAATAGTGCCGCGTGCACGCTTGGCTACCGCACGATGCGAAAAAAATCATAACGGACAAGACGCACGTTTTCCGCAGGTAACTCTTGTAAATTTCGAAAGCTTATACATTAAACTAAAGGCCGAGACTAGGAGCTTTGCAAAATGTGACAAAATATATAACTTTTCGGACCGTTGAAAATATAAGTTTTCAAAATTATTCAATTTTATTTATGCCGAAGGCTATACTACATTTCAATCATTTATGCATAAAGTTTAGATTCAACCGATGTAAAAATATGTTCTACATACCTCCCGAAGTCGTATCCATGTTGCAGAATTGAAATTAAACCCGTCACTTCAAAGTTATGGGTTTTTGAAGTCAGCGTTATTTTCGTCTGTTCAGCGCGTGACACGTACATTCTTCACGAACACTAACTGCCAACTGACGCTGCGGCGCAGGTATACACTTAAAGGGCTTTCCCTTCCACAATAGAATGCAGTTACTAGTCCTCTACCTGAATGACTACTCAACTGACCCTATTTCGAAAATTTATTTTTTGGGGTTTTGGCCAGGTTTTTGGGCTTTTCTCCTACTGTGCGGGCGGACGTGCAGCGCCGAAAATATAAGAGCTAGAACAAAATCTCTTTTTCTTAAGGCAGTAGTCTGGTCTAGAAATTTGACAAAATCGATTTTTGTTCAATTTATTATTCCTTAGACCTTTCTCAATACGCTCGTGAAAACCGTTTATTGATATTTCACAAATTATCTGAGTAATAGAAATTATAAGCAAGCCGCGCGCTCGGCAGCGCGGTCAGGAAGCAGCAAAGACGTTCGTTATTCGCCTCAAAAGGAGCCAGGACTGCTAGAAGGGAAGCACTATTGGAGCAAGACCATTTCTACGAAAGGGAAGAAGGAGCAATTTATGGACCCGGGTTGGCAGATTAACTAGTAAGCATCGATAATTCAATTGAAACCTCATCTAACGGTATCAAGACTTTGAACGCGTTTATCTCAAAACTAAGTATGTTTTTCAAATCGGCGTCCACGATATCTCGATAACTAATTTACACATTTTATAACTCGTCGAATACCCGAAATTACACGTCTCAGTTTCTCAAATATTCGCAAATCACACGTTACGAAATGTGAAATATCCAATATTTCTTGTTTCTCATCTCACATCTCAATGGATAATTTCGTTTATCTTCAATTGGTAAATATTACACTCTTTTTCACACAAAACAATACATCTCTTCTATAAATGTTACCGACAAAACTAATTCCATACAGATCATAATAACGTTCGCCAAAAAACGACCGTTACTCATATCAATTGAGAATTTTCCGAGAACATACAAAATGACATCGATCAATTTTTCTCCAAACAATATGAGTTATGAACTCACATTTATAAGTCGATATGAACATCTTCGAGATAAACGATTGAGAAACTGGAATTTCCCACGAAAAGAGGTTAGAAAAGAAATAATATTTTTGATACAAGACATAACCTACAAACATTAAATTACACAACTATTGATCACCGAACAATTATATATAACATAAATCAGTAATTATATTTAACTTGACTTTATTTATTCATCGTTACTGTATTTATTCAACACATTGTAATAATTTTATAGAACAAATATATTTCTGAAGAGGATCCAAACAGAGGATCGAAACGTTGATCAAAGAATAATTCATTCCACTAACACCTTGGAATATCTGGCCGAATTCGAAGCCGACTTTACTCAAGACCAATGTATGAAATATCGTTAATCAAAGTTAAGTACTAATTCTGCTACCAGTGCTCAGAATACTCATACATATTGAGAATATATGTGAGGGCATCCATTGATCACGTGATGTATTTTTGGCCATTTTCACCACCTCCCTGCCCCATCGTGATTTCAAGTGATTTTATGCTTGACCCCCATCTCCCCCCTCCCCAATATCACATAATTTATCAACGGCATCTTAGAAATGATGGAAATTCGTTGGTTTATTGAAAACTATCCGACTGATACTCAGTGTTAAAGTGTACAAGTAAGACTTTACGGACAACGGAACTTTCCAGTCGAGTGAGTCTTTAATTCGAGTAAAACTACAATTTTATTACGTTTGTCAACTCATTTTTAATTATCAATATATTAATTATTACGAATAGCACAAAAAATAATTCTTTATATGAATGAACAGGTCCTCACGACACGTATACAAATCTGCAAGTGCAAAATTTTTGGCCATAAAAATTGAAAGGGTATCAACGTCGGAAAATCGTCGCAAAAAAATATACGTGATATCTTAAAATACACCCCTCCCTCCCTACATGATTATTCGTGACATTTTTCCTTTGACCCTCCCTCCCCCTTAAACCTCACGTGATTAACGGACGCCCTCTATATATTTTTTTTCAGATGCATACAACATCACCCAGAGTGGGCGCCGATTGAGGTGGTTTTCGGCTGACCATGTTGTAAAAAAATAAATAAAAAATAAAAAATAAATAAATGTGGAAAATAGTCAGGGAAGCCCCAATAATAATCGGGGCCCGGGTCAGCTAAATGCGGAAACCCTGACATGATTTTCCCGGGTACAGCCTGAAAACGCCCCAATAAGGCAATAACAGGTTTCCCCGTTTAAAATTCAATAGGGCCTTCATAGGGAAATCAAGGCAGGGCCTGGTCTGGATTAAATAGGTTTTCCAGTTTGAAATTCAATAAGGCCTGGTCTGGTTTAAATAGGTTTCCAGTTGAAAATTCAATAAGGCATTGATAGGTAAATCAAGGCAGGGCCCTGTCTGGATTAAATATGGTTTCTAGTTTAAAATTCAATAGAGCCTCAAAAGGTGAATTAAGGCAGGGCCCGGTCTGGATCAAATAGGTTTTCCAGTTTAAAATTCAATAGGGCCTTAAAAGGTAAATCAAGGCAGGGCCCGGTCTGGCTTAAATAGGTTTCCAGTTTAAAATTCAATAGGGCCTTGATAGGTAAGTCAAGGCCGGGCCCGATCTGGTTTAAATAGGTTTTCCAGTTTAAAATGTAATCGGGCCTTAATAGGTGAATCAAGGCAGGACCCGGTCTAGTTTAAATAGGTTTTCCATTATATATTCAAACAAAGGCTTTATAGGTAAATCAAAACAGGGCCCGGTCAGGTTTCAAGCTAGAGCCCGGTCAACATATGAAGTAATTACTTCATATTTCTTAAAAGGATACTTAGGCAATATAAATTAAGTAATAATATTCATTATTATTTAATAATGATAAATATTATTACTAATAATGAATATACTTAAAAATATTAATAATTATATGTACTATTTATTATTATTATTATTATTATTATTATTATTATTGCTCATCTGATTCAATATTTGATTTTTGAATTGGCTTTCGGGTAATGAAAATAAATTCCTAATACTATTTTGGTACATATTTATTTCTCGGCCTGTGTTCCATAAATATAATATTTACATCAGTGTATCAAAAGTAGTCGGTGGTGTAGTGTTTAGCATCCCAGTCTTAGGTCGTTAGTTTAGGATCGATAGGTAGGTAGGTTTCAAATCCCAGTCTGGTCTCGTGCATATTCTAGGGTCCGCGAATATGCAAGACAACTCAATCAGTCAGAAAAATGCACGAACTTTCAAATTATCTTTTTTTTTAAATTTAATTCATGTTGAATTTGAGGATTTGCGTAAAACGTGGGTCGTGGGTTCAACCCCACTGATGGCAAATTTTTGTTTTCTTCAAATTATTTTTATTTCGTTTCTTGACCCTTAGATACTATCAATTATGAATATAGAATTGAATTTCATCGTAATAAATCATAAATATATGCAACAAATAAATAGTTCTCTCT
Organism: Alloplasta piceator; assembly: GCA_946863875.1. Taxonomy (NCBI): domain Eukaryota; kingdom Metazoa; phylum Arthropoda; class Insecta; order Hymenoptera; family Ichneumonidae; genus Alloplasta; species Alloplasta piceator. Next base: position 17,161,407 of record OX333076.1, read on the forward strand.
TAAGGGCGCCGATACGGAATCTTTTAAGGGCTTCGATACAGCATCTTTTAAGGGCCCCGATACGGCATCTTCTAAGGGTCCCGATCAGGAATCTTTTAAGGGCCCCGCTTAATAAAGTGGGACAATCCCTAACGGGACCTGAACGGGTTTCCTTGTCGGGCCCCTGTATTTATTCGGGAAAGTTAATCGGGCCCCTGTGAATCCACTAACAAAATTTCCACACGGGATGAAAACATTTAAAATAATTTTCTTTTTAATGTAGACACATTCTCAAAGGAAAAATAAATACATTTGTAAAATTTCATTCAGACATCTTCAACGGTGTAAAAGTTATTCCAACCCAAAAATGACGTCAAAAATCTCGCTCTAGACCAGACTTCTGCCTTAATGTAGATGTCATTAGCTAGAGAGGTACATAGGGTTTTTTTAAAATCATTTTTTGCAAAAATGGCACAAGTTCAAAAAAATTTTAATTTTTTCGGCAACAAAATTTGCAGTAAATTGTCTTAAAAAAAAGTTTACATTTAATTGAAAAACGGCTATGTTCTTCTTTAAATAATGGGATTGTGAAGCTGCAGTCAAAATTTCAAAGCAATTCATCGCACGGTTTTCGAGCAGCATTTCCGCCCAGTTTCAAAAAAGTGATTTCAACAAAAACGCGTTTCAAGTTTTATAAGTACATAACCTGTGAAAATTTCGTTTTGCCTTTAATCCGCGATGCCTGCATCGCACTTTTGGCCATCTGTACACTGGCTCCATTGCGAGAAAAACACGGGAGTGCACGCGTATATTTGCGTATATGTGTAACATTATATGTGTGGTGTTTACATTGACTCTGTGCCAATAATTTCGAGTCCAAAGCGCTATATTTATATATATACCTCTCGCGGAAAGTAACGAACCCCTGGTGTTCTACTCTTCTCGAGAGTTCAGTCTATTGACACTCTCCTCTTCCTCCTCCGTCCTTGACAATTTTAATGATAATAAAACCTTTATTGCGGCATCGGTGAGCAATCGCTCGGAAATTTTGATACGGCGTTCGTCGGCTTCTACGCAAAAGTTGTAGCAATTTGGTCCGATTTTCATCCCCAAATTCTGCATAAGGCCATCATTGTCGATATACCTACTGCAATGTATACTGCAGTATCACGTACATATCAGTGGGTGAACACTCCCATGTTAAACGCGCGGTCGCTTATCTCAGGTACCAGCGCCCATGCTAGGCGACGCTGATGTCGCGAGAGAGAAACGTGATTACCGTCTTTCTCTGAGGCGCATGCGCATAACTCCGGTCCAAGCACGTCCACGTCCACGTATCCGTCCTTCCATTATCCATTACACTGAGAAAAAAATTTAATTGAGACAATTGAATTTGGCATTGATTCAATAGAATCTGTCATTCAATAGTGCCAAGGAAATATTTGATCGATGGAATTGTATATGGTTTTGAAAAAATGTATTCAAGTCAACAATATATTTTTTCGTTCTACAATTATATGGTGTTCTTCGTATCTTTCTCTCGTTTGCCGTAATATGAGTTTTCTTTGAAAGAATAGTAGAACATATTGATAAGAATAATTCGAGATTCAAGTCAAACATAAAATGAATTGTGCAGAATGAAGATTTATTTGGACGAATTGTTCATGGAATCTGTGTAATCATATATGTACTTGAATCACTTCTCGACTTATTCATACAGAATATACGGAATGTTACTGCGATACATTTTATATTTGACAGAAGCTCATAATTAATCGAATAAATTGTTTTTTTTAATTAAGTCAAATAAAAATTCTGTTAGTTAAAACGTCGGTACAGTTAGACAGATTAAACGGGAAGTTAAATAAATCGTAGATTTATGCCCCTGAAACGAAGATTTATTTGCACAAATTGTTTATGGAATCTGTGTAATCATATATGTACTTGAATCACTTCTCGACTTATTCATACAGAGTGAATGGAATGTTACTGCGATACATTTTATATTTGACGGAAGCTCATAATTAATCGAATCAATTGTTTTTTTAATTAAGTCAAATAAAAATTCTGTTAGTTAAAACGTCGGTACAGTTAGTCAGATTAAACGGGAAGTTGAATAAATCGTAGATTTGTGCCCCTGAAACGAAGATTTATTTGGACAAATTGTTTATGGAATCTGTGTAATCATATATGTACTTGAATCACTTCTCGACTTATTCATACAGAGTGAATGGAATGTTACTGCGATACATTTTATATTTGACGGAAGCTCATAATTAATCGAATAACTTGTTTTTTTAATTAAGTCAAATAAAAATTCTGTTAGTTAAAACGTCGGTACAGTTAGTCAGATTAAACGGGAAGTTGAATAAATCGTAGATTTGTGCCCCTGAAACGAAGATTTATTTGGACAAATTGTTTATGGAATCTGTGTAATCATATATGTACTTGAATCACTTCTCGACTTATTCATACAGAGTGTATGGAATGTTACAGCGATACATTTTATATTTGACGGAAGCTCATAATTAATCGAATCAATTGTTTTTTTAATTAAGTCAAATAAAAATTTTGTTAGTTGAAACGTCGATACAGTTAGACAGATTAAACAGGAAGTTAAATAAATCGTAGATTTGTGCCCCTGAAACGAAGATTTATTTGGACAAATTGTTTATGGAATCTGTGTAATCATATATGTACTTGAATCACTTCTCGACTTATTCATACAGAGTGTATGGAATGTTACTGCGATACATTTTATATTTGACGGAAGCTCATAATTAATCGAATAAATTGTTTTTTTAATTAAGTCAAATAGTTAGACAGATTAAACGGGAAGTTAAATAAATCGTAAATGCTTGTCCCTGAAACCAATATACGATTGGTCCAATTGCTTTTATACGATCAATTGAACTGAACATTTGTCTACTTTAAAAACATATTTATTCGCAACAAAGTATTTTTCAGTCATACGAAAATCATGTTTATTTCAAAAAACTTCGAAATTGATTAAATCAAAAAAATATACTGTTACTCCAATTATATACTCAACTATGTGAAATGTATATTCGGTCCACACAAACAGATTTTTGCTTGAGATATAATAATCTTTTGTTGATTTAAGAAATGTCTAATTGTTAAGATTATTTGTAGGGTTATTTCAATTAAATATTCGTTTGTTCCAAACGATTATACAGTTTCGTAGTACTATATTTAATCATTATTCCGGTACCGCGGCAAGCGTTCTTCTTCCAAGTGGTAGTCGAGAATCGGGACCGTGCTGTAACTACAAGAATTTATTTATTAACAGTTATTTAAACGATGTTACCATATTATTTTGTTTCAATACTTACCTTTCGTTGCGGAATTTTTTTTTCCACCGAAGAAAATTTGGTGTTCTGGCGTGGATTCGAATTCGGGACCCTCGGATTACCAGTCGGTTGCTCTGACCACTGAGCTACACTAGGCTGCTTCCAACGACGATTCGAATCGTCCTCATATGTTGTACTTTCATATTTATTCATGAAAATAATCTTTCATTGTTACAACGACACATTGATTCATTCAAGCCTGTTCCAATAAAAAAAATGCCAGAACTTTTTTTTTCGAATTGAGAAAAAACACTTCGTTCAAATGAATTACTGTTGAATAAAATTGAGCAATAAACCAATCGAACAAGCCGAGCCCATGTAAGAGGAAGTAAAAGATCTGTTTTACCGACAACTTTTCGAACAAGTCTTTTTCGTAAATGTTAAAGAATTTTAAAAAACCAAAGATTTATAGGCCCTGCGTAATATACTGATGCAGAGGCTAAGACTTTTATTTAGCCCTATATTTTGCTGATCTTCGAGAAAGACTTATTTGAAAATTTCAGCTATCTGTCTCGAACTGATGTATCAGCTAATCAATTTTCACATCCTCTTATACCTCAAACGTGCGACTACAAGTCTAATATAAGAAACCTATCCAGATATTTCAACGGCCCCGTGGTAAAGTTGGTAAGGCGCTCGATTAGTGTAGCCAAGGTACCGAGATCGATCCTCGGTATTTGACTTTTTTTTCGTCCGTTTTTTTTTTATTTGTATACTTATCTGGTTATATCAATATCACAGATGATAATGAAATAAACAAAATTTGTGAAGAAAAATAGATCCCATCGTTATCCCATTATCTACTTAGGCTTAAAAGTTGTAGAATGAATGACAGTTTAAAAAAAAAAAATTTTAAGAAAATCGATCAGTACGTGTTTTTTGTAAATCAGAAATTTATATTTAACCCTCGAAAATCTTATAGAAGCACGATTTGAATTTTTTTTCAATATTTTTTATCAAAAGTAAGTTTTAAAAAAACCGTCCCATTTGGCCCATTTTTCGCAAAGTTATGGATGTTAAGAAAAAAAGTTACGTTATTTTTGAAAAATCGATATCTTGAAAACGGTCGAAAAAAAATGGAAAAAAATCATGAAGACCTCTTTCAACCAATACTAAAACATAAAAAATTTTGAAAAAAATCTGAAATGCAAAAGCTGAATGGTGTCCGGTTTGGTTTGGAACGCCTCATATATATGTTTTACATTCTTTTTGTATAATTAATACACAATCACATACTTAAAATGTGAAAAAAGAAAATAACAAAAAGGTCAAAAGTTTATACTCTTATTGCAATGAAAAATGTGCTTGAACAGTCAATAGTCAAAGTTTTCAAATGATCGAAATAATGGATTAATCCAATGAAAATATTTTACTTGAATCTAACAAAAGTTGCAATGCAATAAACTGCAGCAATGTATTTAGTTCAATCATGTATAAGTAGTCTTTCTAATACAATATTAAACTTCCATCGAATGAGTAGATTCAAGACTAAATAATGTTGTTTCAATTCCACATTTAGTTAATGTAATCGTATATATAATTGAACTGTCTACATACAATAATAAAAAATCACTTTCGTTCAACTGCTTCGTTTATTTGCCAGAAGCACATAATTACTCTGAACAACTCCGCCAATCAATTTGATCAGGAATGTGATTACTTTCAATCAAAAGTTTATACTCTTACAGCAAAAAAATATGTGCTCGAACATCAATAGTCAATGCTTTCAAATGAACGAAATAATGGATTAATCCGATGAAAATATTTTACTTGAATCTAAGAAAAGTTGCAATGCAATCAACTGCAGCAATGTATTTAGTTCAATCATGTATAAGTAGTCTTTCTAATACAATATTAACTTCCATCGAGTAAGTAGATTCAAGACTAAATAATGTTGTTTCAATTCCACATTTAGTTAATGTAATCGTATATATAATTGAACTGTCTACGTACAACAATAAAAAATCACTTCCGTTCGACTGCTTCGTTTATTTGCCAAAAGCACATAATTACTCTGAACAACACCGCCAATCAATTCGATCAGTGATTTGATTTTTTTCAATCAAAACTTTATACTTTTATAGCAATAAAAAAGTGCTTAAACAATCAATAGCTGAAGTTATTAAATTAACGAAATAAATGATTAATCCGACAAAAGCATTACTTGGGACAAACAAAAGTCGTAATGAAATCCGACCGCAGCAATTCACTTAATTCAATCGATTCAATTCAATTAATTCAATTAATACGTAGTCTTTCTAATCAAATATTAATTTACATTGAGTACGTAGATTCAAGACGCCATTATTTTTTGGCAATAAAATATTTTATGGGCTCAATCGCATATATTCTTCAGTCAATGAAATGTATAGTTCAATTTAAAAAAAAAAATCAAAATCATTATGCTTTTGAAAACAATGACAGTATTGTTGAACCACTCACATATTTACTTGAGCGGAAAACATTGCAATTGAATTGATTAAATATATTCCAATAACATCAATTTAATTGAATCTAAATTTTTTTTTCTCAGTGTACTTTAAACAATGTGTTTTGGATAAGTTTTCCGTTACAAATTAGAAAAGTAACGTGCAATGAATGAATGTTCCATTACGAATTAAAATAGTAATGCGTAGTGGTTGCATGTACCATTACAAATAAAAAAAATAACGTGTAATGAATGAGCGCTCCATTACAAATTACTATTGAAAAAAAGTAATTTATAGTAGAGAATATTTTATTATACATTAGTGTGTTTTTACGACAATTTGGAGTAGGTACTATTTTGCTCTAAGGTAATAAGTCTATTAATTTTTAAATGAAAATAAATTGTGTGTATCAAGTTTGCGTTAACTTTACTATCATAGACTATATGAACAGTGATTTTTTGGAGTAATTTTTACTCCATTCGTGAATTGTAATTTTTACAAGAATGGAGTAAAAATCACTCCAAAAAATCACTGTTCATACATTTACCATTACGATAGTACAGTTAACAGAAACTTGATACACACAAATTGTTTTAATTGAAAAATTAATAGACCTTTCAGCAAATAAATAGTATCTGCTCCCAATTGTCGTAGAAACACACTAATTCGTAGTGGAATATTCTCCACTGCCAATTATTTTTTTTTCAAATGTAATTTGTAATGGAGCACTCATCCATTACACATTACTTTATTTATTTATAATGGCACATGCATCCATTACACATTACTTTATTTATTTGTAATGGCACATACATCCATTAAACATTATTTTTTTATTTGTAATGGAACACGCATTCACGACACATTACTCTTGTATTTTGAATGGCACACTTGTCCATTTCGCATTACCCAGTGTAATGGGTAATGAATACAGTAATAAATTATCAAAATAATGCATATTTTACAACTCTGCCCGTGATACCACGTGATACAGCCGGCTAGTTTCCCCTCACGTGCTTCTCGGCTGTATCGGAGTTGTGCGCATGCACCACTAGAGGAAGGGGCGATCATCTATCTCTCTTGTGGCATCAGCGCCTCCTAGCATGGGCACTGGTAACTGAGATAAGACCTTCAAACAAGGCGAGTGTGCAGTGTGCACCCACTCCCGTAGTAAAAAACTCCATTGAATCGCCAATGGCAACCAATGGTCCTCATACGACTCTATTGGACAATGAATGGGGACCCATTGAGATTTCATCGACGTCCATTGGACAGCAAATGCGGATGAACCGAATGATCACCATTACTCAATGATGCCCATTGGAAAGCAAATGCTGATGGACCGAGCCATCAGCATTGCCCAATGGTGTCCATTGGAAGGCAAATGCTGATGAACGAAATGATCAGCTTTACCCAATGATGTCCATTGGGAAGTTAATGCGGATGAACTGAATGATCAGCATTACCCAAAGATGTCCATTGGAAACCGTGTCACGTTAGTTCCGAGACTTGGCGCGAGATGTCGCAGGACGGCAACCCGCTAAACTCCCATACGGATTATGCGAAGAGTATGCTTATCTAGACGATTGTGAGCACGGAATATTAGCAGAAGTCGGTGTCCAAAAAATCCATGCAAGGAGTTCTTGCCGACTGATGCCCATGGGATAATCCCTATTCCGTTTGAAATGGGGAAGTCAATCCTCATTGGAAAATCCATATTCGATTTCAAGTGGGGAATTCAATGGCGAAAATGTCCTTGGGCAATTCGGCATTGATCTCCATTGGTTATTTTGGCAATGGGGAATGAATGGCGATTTTTCGATGTTGACGAATGGAGTTTTTTACAATATGAAAGAATCTCAATTGATTATCGCCATTCATTCCCCATTGCCTACAAAAAACAATGGAGATGAATGCCGAATTGCCTATGGGGATTTTCTTCATTGAATCCCCATAGGATAATCCGCATTCCGTTTCAAATGGGGAAGTCAATCCTCATTGAAAAATCCTCATTCGATTTCAAATAGGGAATTCAATGGCGAAAATCCCCTTAGGCAATTCGGCATTCATCTCCGTTGGTTATTTTGGCAATGGGGAATGAATGGGGATTTTTCAATGGCGACGAATGGAGTTTTTTACTACGGGCTGGTACATGTTTACCACTGAAGATGGATTTTGGAGCCATAGACAACATGGTTGCATTAAAGCTTTCCTTCGTAATTTAAGTAAATGTCACACTGACTCACACATACACATATATATAGTGTGTATTATAACATCAGCATACCCCGGTGACCTACAAAGGTAACCTAATGATCTTCTACTCTGTAAGTGAAAGAGGCACTTATTTCGCCAAGTCAAAGAAAAAAATTGGAACGTTACCGCATAAGCGCCGAACGCGTGCTTTAAGGCGCTGCGGTAAAATTAAAAATTTAACATCTTAGAATTTTTTTTTACCATAGGACCAATTGGATATTATTTTTATGATTCTAAAGTATTGTTTAAGCCAACAAAATCAATTTTTTCAAAATCGTTCAGTAGTGTTACCCCTTAACGCTCTTATCATATTTTCGTTTTTAAGTTTCTCCCTCAATGTCTCTCAATGTTAAACGGAATGTTATGTGTTGTTACCGCTTTCCTTTTCGGCTTTCCCCTCTGAATCGCAGTTTTAGCGTTCAGCAAGTCTTCTTCGCTTCGATACCCGTTTTAGTGGTGTCTTTGGCCGATTTCTGGACATATCTGAAAAAAAACACACAACATCACTTTGAAGTAAGGGCGTTCAGAGTGAGCGGCATAACCCCAAACGACAATTTTATTTATAGATTACACTGAACTCCCACGATGCCAACACTTACGATAAAGAACGAATCTCGCGGTCGGGGATCGCTCCGTTCCAAGAAAAACTGCATAGCGTATGCGTGTTGCTTACGTTGTATGTGGCGCATTGCACATGTGTGGTGTTTATCGTTTGGTTTGGTTCTATCATTTGGTGCCCAGCAAAATTTTACATACGGCTCTGTTCCAAACGTGTCGAGTTTAAAGCACTGAATCTATATACAGGGTGTCACATAAGCATGGTCGTACATACAGATCTGAAACCTCGGCCATTTTTTCGGTGGTGAGATCAACTCACTTATTGTTAGTGAGGCTATTTTGCGCTGCATGAACCGAGTATTACGCTCGCCGTTAATATGTGAATTTCTTAGTTATGAATTATTTATTCGCTTTTTTAAAAAATCTCTAACGTGCAGCGCTGCAGGTGGGAGTAATGTCAACTACAAGATGGTCACACTTAGTGAAGCACACCTCACCACTGGCGTTTCCAGACCTTTATCTCCGACTGTGCACATAAGTAACGGGACGGCTGAATATTTCCTCAGCAAAGATGTTTTACGAAAAGATCAAGGTCATTCTTGTACTAACTTTTGACGAGGAATTCAATGGTGACCTTAATTTTGGCCTAGACAATCACCTTCAAGTTTATTTCAAGGTCAACTTTTGTTTTTCAAATGGAAACCCCCTTTTTAGGCACTCACCATACATCAAAAGTGCTTATTAGTATTGCCTTCCAAAAACCTATTTCTTATGAAAACAACCATACAAACTTTATACCAATATATGTTGGCATATTATACAAAAACAAAAAATTTTGGATTTTCTGTCCCCTCGGCCGTCTGTATGTGCTCATAACTCAGCAATCCATGAACGGATCCGGTTTAAATTCATAGCATAGTTTTGTTTTACTATAATCTCAAAACCTTTTTTGACTCAATCCATTCAGAGAATGTTGAATATGAAATTTCCCAAAAAAACAGCAATTTTTAAGCCGAAAAACCATTTTTGTGTCCATCCAGACTCAAATCTCCGCAACCTGTGAACCAATGTATTTGTAACTTATAGACTTTCTTCTTAGGATCATGAAGAAGTGTCCTGTAGAGTTTAAAGTGCTTACAGTTCTTTGAACCATTTTGTTTTAACGAAAATAACTTTCTTTTTCGGTTTTTCACTCATTGCACGAAGATGAGTGAACGAATTTTTTTAATTTTCACCATGTACTTTCATTTTAATACCTTTTTACTATTTCAAGAGTTTAAAATGATTAAAACAATTTTAACATAGAATTTTTAATGTTTTTGTTTTATGAATTTATAACTTTTCAACGTTTTCGCCAAAAAACACTGATCGGACAAAAATTTTAGACATTTCTTACTATTTGAGAGAATGTTATTTTTCTTCAAAATATAATGATTGATAATTAGTACACGTCTAAATATTTAAATTTTTGTTTCCAAATCTTATCATTACTTTGATGCAAAAAAAAATTATATGAAACATAACCTTATGTTCCTGAAATACACAATTTTCTGAATGAAACAAAACATCTCCACACAATACACCACACTACACTCGATCGAATTACACAAATTGTCACTTTAAAAAGTCATATGTCATATTTTTCAACATTATAATTTAAGTAAACCATACAACGGCCGTGATTACAATGACAGATAAAAATCATTAATTAAACTAAAGCAAATTTTGGCTGCATTATCTTGAACGCTTAAGGAGGTTCATCTGGTAACGAGTAAGTCAAAAGAAAAATGTCAATGCTTAACCTCAAAATAAGCGGTGACTAGCGTAGTAATTGACAATGCTTAACCTCAAAATAATCACCATTTTCGAGACTAATTAATTTATTGTGAATCTCACAAGTACCTAATCGATTTTATGAAGCTCTAAAAATGTTCCTTGGATACTTTTTCATTAATTCCCAAATTTTCGTCAAAATCTGTATTGTAATGATTGTGCATTTAATATTTATAGACGGTATCCCATAAGAGCCCATGTATATTTAGGATTTTTATTTTTATTTATTTCTCACGAACAACGTACCCTCAGGTCTTGAAATTTTAACAGATGACTTTTCAGATATTAAATATATTCTGATTTTCTTATCAACATCGGTATTGTCAATCGTGTACCGGATGAACCTCCTTAAGCCCGAAACACAATGACAAGAATAAGAAATAAGGAATAGGAAACAGCCAATCGCCGCGCACTTTAGAGAAACTACGGCAATCGGATGGCTGATTTCTTATTTTTGTCATTGTGTCTCCGGCTTTATTTACACGCTTACAGCACGAATGGGGGGAATTCTAACACGGGCGCACTGCGCTTGAGCGCTGCATAATCTGGCGTACCCATTGGTCAAAATGAATTTCGGGCGTGGCATTGTGGTGCGCGAAATTCAATTTGACGAATAGATACATAGATTACATAGATACCAGATTATGCAGCGCTCAAGCGCAGTGCGCCCGTGTCAGAATTCACCAATACATCGGCATATAAAATGCTACTGGATAATGGATATGACGCTCACAGCGCTCAAAACATTCAAGACGAATGCAGCCTATGCTATCTCACTGCCACTCACCGTGACAAACAAAGCTAGAATATAAAAGATAGCCCGGCTCGTCTCAGGTTCCATCGCCTCTCTGTTCAGAGTCAATTTTTATTTTTCGTGTCCAAAACACACATGATCAAATCTACTCAATTCTCGCTATTACAATTGTCGAAGAAATATGGAAAAAAAAATGTTAATATCTTTTTGGTGGTTTTAAGCTAGAAAATTGGATTTTCTTTCTATAGGAAATCTTCGATTTAAAAAAATATATAAAATTTTACGTAAACAAACAAATTTTTTAAGATTTTACTGAAGATGGGATTCAAATAACTTCTTATGAAAAAAAAATCGATTTTTCTTCTTCGTAATGTTGATCTTTTTTCCTTCTATGACTACAATAGTTGATGATTTCGATGATGTTATGATAAATAATTTAGCTTCTCTCATATATTACCTTTGTTAATTATATTAACATTAAGAATTACAATTTTTATGTAAAGAAATTGAATAAAGTGCAAAACGTACTTGAATTCTAATGCCAATTATTAATTATTATGATTTAGAAACGAAATAAGTGAGAGAAGCAAAATTATTTATTTTAACTTTTAATATGAGAAGTTATTTGAATCCCATCTACGGTAAAATCTCGAAAACTTCCTTTTTTTACTTTGGTATGGTTTAAGACAGAGATCTAAAAATGTACATGGATATTTCTTTTTACATGTGTAATAACATATTAAACAATAATAAAAAATCAGAGGGGGTCCCCGACAAAACGTCGTTGAATTGACATGGAATGACTCATATACACATGAAGCTATATGTATAGTGCATACATACGAATATTCTACTAAAAATTGAAATTTTGTTCTTTCTGGAAAATAAAAATTCCCGTTTTTTCAAGAAAACGACTAATAGTAACACTTAATTGTCGTATGTAATGGACAAACAAAACTTGACAGTTGAGGTTATGTTGCTGTGTAAGTTTGGATTGGGGAGAAAGCGTGATCGGGGTCGTCAAGTTATGGAAGCGTGTTGCTAAGTTATGTGCGCGGTCAAGTCATGGGAGATTCAGTTGTTGGAGCGTACACTGTACTTTTATGTCGAATAATATTTTGATTATATTCAAATCTGTCATTAATAACGATTAATATAATTTATCAGAATAATTAATCGATGTTCACAATGAATCAAAGAGTTCGAATTACGGTGTGAGTGCCTATTAAAACGTCGCCAAGGGACATGTTATAACCAACATTCAAAATATATTCGATCACAACGGAATAAATCAAGACAATGATCAAGAATACGGAGCGTGAAGCGCGACGACAACGGCGCGCGAAGCGCGGGGTGGTTTGGAGGGCGAAGCCCCCCAACGAGTACGCGAAGCGTACTTGCTTACATTCGCAATCAAAAGAGCCAAAAATTTCACGTTCAAATATGGACTTAGGTCATAGGTACATTTTGACCTTGAAGGTCTTTTAAAGTCAATTTCACTTGAACAAGATGTGGATGCTTCTGGGAATTGAAGCTTTTCACATTCTTTTGTAAGAACCGAAGTTATCAATTCCAACAAGGCGCATTTAGTAGTGACGTTGACCATGACCTTCAAGGTAATTCCAAGTTCAATTTTTTTTTAAATAGAAACCTGTATTTTTGAGATCTGAAATCAAACTTATTCCGAAAAAATTGATTTACTTTTTTCCGAATCTTTTAATGTAAATGTAAAACTGTTCGTTCTATTGAATTTAGAACTCAAAAATAGAATTTTCCATTTAAAAAAAAAGGTTGACCTTAAAATCATCTCGAAGGTCATCGTCAAGGTCACTACTAAATGTGCCTTGTTAAAATTAATAACTTTGGCCCTTAAGAAAGAATGTGAAAAGCTTTAATTCCCAGAGGTATTCACACCTTGTTTAAGTTGAATTGACTTTAGAGGACCTTCCAGGTCAAAATGTCCCTATGACCTAAGTACACATTTGAACGTGAAATTTTTCGCTCTTCCGATTGCCGATGTCAAAAGGGGGTTCCCATTTGAAAAACAAAAGATGACCTTGAAATAATCTTGAAGGTGATTGTCATGGTCAAAATTAAGGTCACCATTGAATTCTTCATCAAAAGTTACTAGGAGAATGAACTTGACTTTTTGGAAAAGTATTTTAGCTGAGGAAATATTCAGCCGTCCCGTTACTTATGTGATACCCGTTATATAACTCTCACTGTAACGAACGAAACCCCGTTCTGTTGATGTGAAAACATCTTTAGCAAGACTTTTAATTAAAAAGTGTTCCCAAAAAACGTTACGGTGACTGCCGTACACTGCCGTGTACAATAATCGAGAGGGTTTAGGTTTAGGGTTTGGGTCACAGAGTTGGGTTTGGGTTAAGTGAAAAATTTCTGAATAATTGAAAAGTGTTCTCCAAAAATATTTGTATACAAGTGAAAAGTGTCCTGTAGAAGGGTTTTGACAATAAATTGACAGTCGCCGTACAAACTTCAGATTATTCGGGACAAACCTTTGATAGCAGAAGAGGATAATTATCGCGTAATATTACATTTTTATACAATTATGAGCATCCACAAACAATTTTCAAAAAATTATAAAATTATATATAAAACAATATATTATTTGGAATTTAAAATTTATGTGTTATATTTTAGTGACCACTTATTGAAATGCAATATTAAAATATTAATATTACAATTCTCTCACACTAAAGATCTTTCACATAAATTTTTAATTAATGAGTACTCGTAGTGTACTCATTGGTTTTTTCGTTATCGTGAAAGTCCAGTGTAAAATGATACATCACCTGGTTTAAATTCATCACGAATCTCTACATCATAGCTAAATACAATAGTTAATTACCTAAATGAATAATAGTTACAACAAGAAAATATAAAAATTCTGAAATTATTGACAACATCATTCCGCCGGAAAATTAGCTGAAGGAGACCGCAAACAAACAAACGGATTTTTTTTTGTTTTGCTGCGAGCGGTCCGGCAAAACGTGTCGCTGTCTGCTCACGTGTTATACCTCCTGCGCTTCACCCCGCGTCAACAGTTCAAAAGATTGTGTATATGAATGAACGCTCACAAACTTCGAACATATGGTCCGTAGACGCGGCAACGGCGCAAGCCAGCAGATGTATATGTAAATACGTTTGTACATATGTATGCGTTCTGTAGGCGGACACATATAGATGTGTGCGTCCACGCACAATTTGCAACGTTGCCTAGTCCACACCATTTCGTTTGGGCGATCATGTTTCGTCACGTACTTCAAACGTTGAACATTTATAACTCAGGAACTTTGTGGTGAAATAGGACAATTTTTTTCAAAATCATCGCCGAATACCTGTTTATCCTTGCGTATTTTTCTATCGTCTTTTGTCTGGTCGTTTTATAATTATCAATCGAAATGTGATATATTACAATACGGACCCTATACAAAGCGTGTTCAAAACGCCTATTTCAATTGTAAATATCTCGGAAACGGGATGGTCAATATATACTTGAAATTTTACAAGCCCGTACTGAATGTCCTGAATAATATTAGTTTCAAATTACAACCTTTTCTGTCTCAGAATTTTTGAAACAGAACCACTGCACTTTAAAGGTTCTAACTAGCATCAAAAATGACTTCATTTGATACATCGAATGATGGATCATTGGTCAGGTTTACACGTATTCAACAAACATCTATATTAATGTTCAAAAATCGGCGTTTTGATGCTAATTCGGCCCCCTTAATGGTTTTCATCTAATAATTCAATTTTTCGAAAATCGACGCAGCTTAATGAAAATCGAGCTTGGAATAGACAAAGAGACAATCTCATAAAACTCGTGATATTTCTCTCGAGTAATTTTTGAAATGTCACCACAAGATTCAAACCCAATTTCCTTCCACCCTTTTTACTTTCACTCAACGCTATCTCCCTCACGATTGAGGCACTTTCGTTGCGAAGGCAAAAACAAAATTCGATAAATTTTCGTGAAAATAAAATTTGTCGCGTTCGTAGAAATTTCCTCTCGTCTACATTGTGATTGTACGTGTATTTTTCCCCGAGATATTTCCCCTTGGTTGAGCCGATCATTGTGGCCGGTAACAAGCCGACTATTGACGATTCACTCTCTCTTTTATTCTTTCTCTTTGTCACTCGTGGTCAGTTAGACGTGTCAACGTGTACAAGCAGATTGGTCGAACTTTGGGGACAAGCAACATCGTGCAAAGAACGTGTATAAGCCAGTTCCTATACATCATACAACCGTCGCTTGCTAGGGGTCTCTTATATACCACGAGTTTTGTAGGTTAGTTTCACGGATCTGTGTGCAAGATATTCTCTCTGTCTCCTCCTCCTGTCATCTTCTTGACCACCATCCAAACGTTCTTGCGGTTCGTGAAAATCGTTCTCGTTCCTTTCTTTTTTGTGCCTTCTTTCTCCTTGCGGCCGTGTTACTATGGCCTCCACATACTAATGGGACATTACCTTAACACCCTTCACGTTTGGTTAGTTACTCCTCGGGGAACTCGGGATCGACGACTAGACGAGGAAAATTCAGTGAAGTGTCTCTCCCTCGAGTCTCACATCGTTTCTCGTGGCTTCTAACATCCCCCCCCCCCCCTAATCTTACCATCTACTCGCTCCGCCTACGACGGATATCGCATTACAAACCTCTTACTGATGGCTTTACTTCCTGCGCTGCTATCGAACGGAGTGCGAGAAATTTAAATTTCTTTCATCGATCACAGTCACAGACAACGGAAAAAACATATTAAGGGGCTATACCAGTGTAACCCATGAAAAATTAGGCGATTTTCGGGAATTTTTTTAAAAGAAAGTACTCGATAGAATGTTTTGAAGTTTTTTGGACATAATAAGGTATATTTTCAGCTATATTTCAAGATTTTTTTTTACAAAAATATTGAAAAATAACGGAGTTATGTGCTGTCTTCGGAGCTGCAAAAAAAAAAAGTTCCCCAACAGCTGACATGATTCCGGCCGAATGAGTAGCTGAAACAAAAAAAATCAAAAAGGTTATTAAAGTTGAAGGTATTTCCTATACAATGACCTACGAATTTTGAAAAATATCAAAAATTAACAAAATGGCGTAGTTCTAAAAAAAAGTGTCGTTTTTTGGGGTAAAAAAATTGTCGGTTTTTTAATGCCAAATTGACAATTTTGAACCAATCAAAAAGATCGTAGGTCATTGTATAGTTAATATATTCAAGAATGCTCAGTTTCAATTTGAAGTTGATCGGTCAAATTCTCGTCGAGTTATGATGTTAGCAATTTTAAAGAATGTCGTTTCGAGAAAAACGCGTTTGAAGTTTCAACTATCAATTTTTGCTAGATAAAATTATATTTGGGTTATTTAGGTTTATTTGGGTTGTGTTCATAACCCAAATAAACTATCGAATAAGCCAAAAAAAATCGATTTTTTGAAAGTGTCACACTGGTATAGCCCCTTAATATTATTGAACGTTTTGAAGGTGGACTACATGCAATTAAAATATTCACTTTACAACTTACGCGGAGTCATTAGTTTCGATTGCCTTGCAATTTTGACTTGATAAAATGTAATTTCATGTAAATGATATTTCTAAGGGAGAAAAGGACTTCTCTAATTATTCCGAGATTTACACGTTTTTTTTTAAATAAAATTTTCGCTTTGATCTCTCATCGCAAGAGGCTCGAATAAGAAATCACTGACACCGGAGAGTCTCAAATATTTTCCGAAGGAATGCAAATGATCGAAGTTACG
The DNA here is from genome assembly GCA_946863875.1 of Alloplasta piceator. Classification (NCBI taxonomy): domain Eukaryota; kingdom Metazoa; phylum Arthropoda; class Insecta; order Hymenoptera; family Ichneumonidae; genus Alloplasta; species Alloplasta piceator. The sequence goes on from OX333076.1 coordinate 17,178,357, forward strand.
ATTGAGCCCAAAAGCGCTAGAGGGCCTCTCTGACTCTCGTCGTTTTGTCGCAACACTCTGCGGTACTCGATGAGTCTTGCACTCGTGTACGTAGACGCAAAGGAGAGCGAGAGAGAGAGGGGCAAGATTTTTTTTTCTTCCTCATCTTCTGGCAAAAAAGTGAGATATCACGGTGAGATTTCCCACAAGACAATAAGAGCGATCGGGCGACATAGATTTGGCTCGAGGGCGCCACCGTGTCTCTCTATCTCTAGGCCTTCCGAATAGAGAGCCGCGGCTCGCCACTAGAAAGCCTTGCCGCATGAATTTCAATCGACGTCTTATCGCGAGTTCTCGTTTTTTTTCTACAGATTTTTTTCTCCCCTCCCACTCTTTCGATGAGCGAAGAAACTTGAGTGCCGCGGTGGATCGTGATCAAGTGGTATCCTCAACGCGTCACGGGGACAATACACCAGCCTTAGTCGACCGCGCCTCTGGTTGGCCCCTTCCTTCTGGAACGACAAGTGACAATACACACCCCGCTATCACCAGAAAGAGAGAGAGAAAAAAAATCATCGTCCGTTCTCTTCTCGAAGCCCCGCGGAGAAATCTCATCCCTCTTTTCGGCAACGCCACACCAGTTTTGCCGTTGAACGAGCCTCCGTGTATTGCTCTTTTGTCCGAACTATCAACCCTTGCACACGTACCCATCGTCGTGCCCCAACTCTGTTCTTCTCCTTTTTTTCTATTGCTAACTACGGTTCTTCGCGTGCTGTACGCTTTTTTACACAGTTTTTCCATCCTGTTTCTTCTTTTTCTTTCATTTTAAAGAGCCTGCTCGAAATATGACTTGACCCGCAAAGAGGAACGACGAAAGTTTCCGCTGCAGTAGCCGTGCTTTGACGTCTGCGGAAAATTCGTCGAAAACAATTCATCGAATCACAATTCGTCGAAAACACAATTCTTCGAGAGCACAATGCGTCGAATCGCAATTCGTCGAAACACTATTCGTCAAATCGCAATTCATCGAAACACAATTCATCGAATCAGAATTCGTCGAATCAGAATTCGTCGAGTCACAATTCGTCGAATCACAATTCGTCGAATCACAACTCGTCGAATCACAATTCGTCGAATCACAACTCGTCGAATCACAATTCATCGAATTGCGAATTCGTTGAATCACAATTCATCGAATCACAATTCGGTGTATTTCCCTCTATAGTTGAAAATCTCTATAACTGTTTCCCGCTAGAGTTGATAATCTTTATGAAGATTTCCCGTTATAGTTGAAAAAAATCGAGTATTTTCTGCTGTAGTTACAAATTTTTATTAATTTTTCCTCCTGTAATTTAAACATCACTAGGAATATTTAACGTTGCACTTTTAAATTGGAGTATTCCCCGCTATAGTTGAAAATCTCCGAACTATTTTCCGCTAGATTTGAAAATCTATATGACTATTTTCCGCTATAGTTGAACATCTCCATAAATATTTCACGCTATAGTTTCACAACAGTACTTTTAACAAATTTTCCGGAATCTTCGATTAATGGTGTTTCGACGAAATGTGATTCGACGAATTGTGATTCGATGAATTGTGATTCGACGAATTGTGATTCGACTAATTGTGATTCGACGAATTGTTTTCAACAAATTGTGTTTCGACGAATTGCGATTCGACGAATTGTGTTTCGACGAAATGCGATTCGACGAATTGTGCTTTCGACGAATTGTGTTTTCGACGAATTGTGATTCGACGAATTGTTTTCGACGAATTTTCAGTAAATCCTTGGAGGAGTAAGGATTTTTTTGAAGTCGGATTGAGCTAGCAAAATCTTGGATTTTTAAGAATCAGCCTAATCGACGTGATGCTTCGAAAATTTTGATTTTTGAACCCTGTCAAGAACTCTTAGATTGGATTGAAAAATTTATATTGAATACGACCCTCGTAGAAAAGAAAAAATCAAACAAGCGAAAACATTGACTATACAAGAAGTTCAAGCAGGCTGGAGGAATGGTTTTTCGCGCACCCTTCCTCGCAGAAAACTAGTCACTGGAACCAAAGCGGTTACGCTCACCCTTCAATCGCGTTCCCCTTTTCATCATTCGGTACTAGTCGCTTTCCAACATCGTCTCTCTCTCCCTCGACTTCTCTCGAGGAACAAGGAAGCGAATCTATGGGGATGAACACCCGCGAAAGACGTCAGTTGAGCCCTTCACGATTCGTTTGGAGATTCGGCGCCAAGTTTGAGCGGAGAAAGAGGGATGAATATCTGCAAAGCTCATGCTCTCAAGTCCAGTATAGTGTCTCCGGGTTATGAGTTAGTAGATTTTCGAAGCGAAGCGACTGCCACCAAATTAAACGCTTCCAAGACTTTCCAGCCACGTTACTCCCGACTTTGCCCATAAGTTTCAGCGATGCGCTATTATATATTATACAAACATATATGAGAATAGTTTAGGAAATATGGTCTTCATAAGTAAATCAAGATCCGGAGCTTTTTTGGAGAAATGCGTCGCTGGAAACAATGTCGAACTTGACAAGTTTTGCATTTCTCAAAGTCCCAGAATTATATACTTGGAGTTTGGAACGTTCATTTGAACGAAATGAAAATAAATTTTCTTAAAAATACGCTTTTATTTATGCGTAAAAAGTGTACTAAAAAGTACAAAATAATTTTTCCTTTGCTACTAAATGTGAACCAAAATCTTTATGCCTAAAAATAAAAGCGTGGGGCGCTCATCATAATCCAAGATACAAGTGCGTATGCGGTAGAGAAATGGATCCTGAGCGCCCCACGCTTTTGTTTTTAGTCATAAAGATTTTGGTTCACATTTAGTAGCAAAGGAAAAATTATTTTGTACTTTTTAGTACACTTTTTACGCATAAATAAAAGCGTGTTTTTAAAAAAATTTATTTTTATATAATATTATTTTATACTTTTTAGTCTTGTCAAATATCCGAGAGCCCTGTGTCATATCATATCAAACAAATAGTAAATAGTTATATTATTATTACATTGTCAAGTTTTAATATAGTCAAGTTATTGTACATGCAAGTTATTCTATGGTTTCTATGGAAACTTTTTTTGCAAAAAATTCTGCGAAACATCTTTTGATGCAAACTATTTCCAAATTTCCAAGACAATTTTTTGGAAAAAATTCTGCAAAAAATATTTTTTTTGCAAATAATTTGCAATTTTTTTTTGCAAAAAATTTGCAATTTTTTTTGAAAAAATTCTGTGAAACATTTTTTGCTGCAAACAAATTTCCAAGACAATTCTTTGGAAGAAATTCTGCGAAACATATTTATTTTGCAAAAAATTTGCAAATTTTTTGCCATAATATTGCATTGTCACCGGAACTATGCACACCTGCCAAATTTCAAGTCAATCGGTCGACTGGAAGTGGTCGAAAAATCGATTACAAAATTTGACGCAGACAACAAACAGTGTGAGTTAAATAAAAGCGTGTAAAATGGACAAATGTATTTGTTTCACAAAAAATCGGAAGAGCTTCGCAAATATAGTTGTTCAGTAATAATTTCGAAAAATGAAACATGTTTCAAGAATTATTTCCGAAGTGTTAAGAAGCCTCAAAACTATTGTTTAAAATAACAAATGTATCGACTTTTCCGTTTATCTGAACTTTCGGAATTTCAAGTCCATCCAGAATCGTGGTAAATATTGAAAATTATTTTCTCTTGAGTTTGAATGAATTATATTTTTTACCGGAGTATTCGTGCTTGGTGGGAGAAAATATTCAGTTATAGTATCCTGAGTGTTTGGAAATACCCGATTAATTTCCAAGCACGAGGGGTATTCGACGGATTATTTTTTTCACCCGAATTTCAACCATTAGGAGTTTGGTACCCGAGAAGAGAAGTTTCGATTTAAGTAGATATCATTAGATTTAAAAACATATATTTTCATATCTAATTATATATTTTTAGATTTGAATTTTGGGTTGTTGAATATATGATTAGATCTGAACAGATTTGGTCATGAATACCTATAAATTGATCGATATAATGCGCCATATCTGACCATATATGAGTTGATAGTAAATTCAACCCGAGAAAAAAGTTTCCATCGAAGTAAATACCATTAGATATACACTCAGTCAAAAAATTAAAGGAACAGCAAAATTTGCAAAATTTTTCAGCGATATTCCAAAGGTTGTAACTTTGTTAATTTTGGTCGTACATTAAAAAAAAAAAAAAAGCATTTTGAAGCTTGAATCTTCTAGTCTTTGAATCTTGAGTCAAAAAAATTTTGTGGGCATCACCCTCGACGCAGTCGAAAGAAATATCACGGTAAAAAATTTCTCGAAATTTTTGCTTTTTTCAAAACAGTCGATGGGCTCCAAAAAATTTTTCGAGCTTAACCAATCCATGAAACGTTTAGCTGGATTCTTTACCTTCAATTTGCTTTTTTACTTTTTGTTCTACGACCATTTTTCACTGAGATATCGGCGACTGAACAAAAATTTATCTTTTTTTAAATCTTCGATATCTCTGGAACTAATGATCGTACAGCGAGTAAGCAGTCGATTTCGGAAATTTAAATCTACCCTTTATAAGTGCCGGTTACTGTCATAAAAGAAAAAAATTGGTTTCCACGCTCAATTTTGACTTGAAAAAGTCCAAAAAAATAGCTTTTTTTCTTGTTTTATAAAATCTACTACAACTTTGCAGATATTGCGAAAAATAGGGGTGACCGGGGACAAAAGTAACAGGGTACAGTTGTAACATAGCGAATATCTCCTAAACTATAGCAGGTACCACCGTGTCCCACAGGCACATAATGCGTCTTGCAGTTCCTCACATTTCGTTACTGGGCTAGGAGACATCTGTACTAAACAGACTTGACCAGAGAGGTGTATTGGTATTGTCCAGCCCAAAGTAAGCTTTTGCGGCTTTCGATAAACATGAATATCTCGATTACTATGCTACATATAGTCATTATTTTTTTATTTCATAAGCTTCCTTGGACATTTTTGTGTCAACTTTCGCGGTTTTTAAAGCCACCAGCTTGAGAAAATTAATCAAATTCTAACTTTGAAGTAGAAAAAACCATCTGGGGACAATTGTAACAATTTTGCCGGGGACGGTTGTAACAGTTTGTCGGCTGTCAGTTATCATGATAATTTCACATCTAAACATTGAATGTAACGTCAAAGGGACCTTTTTTTAAGTTTCTGTGTGCAAAAATGCCTCTACAACGCGTAAGAATCACGCAACGAGCCTGTGCCGACATGTCAACGTACGAAAAAGCGTATGAAAAGATCAAAAATGAAAAATCTATACAGGCAACCACGACTCGTATCTTTGGGTTATATGTCACGTTTCTTTGACAAATTTGGTGTGTCTGAGACTTTATTCAATTATTTCATGATTTTTATCAATTCGATACGACTATTTCCATGTGTTAAGATTTTATCACTGTGACCGTAATATATATCCCGGTGATAATGTTTGATGTTGTAATAATATTATATAATATTGGTTACAATGAAAGATATAATTTTGTGTTAAAATCTTATGTTACAACTAGCCCCATCGACTGTTACAACTGCCCCGGGGTAGGGGACAGTTGTAACAATTTTTTACACTTTTTATAAAGGCTTATACTTTTTTTCACTTCTAGTTACAGACTTCAACATAGAACACCGAGAGAAAAGTATGGTGTGTACAACCATATTTTACCATATAATATGTTTCCCACAGGGTTCGTCAATAACTTATGGTAAACCCAACCCATAAAATTATAGTACGGGTAACCGAATTTTCTGGGTTTCACCCAACATCTCCTTATGTTTAAGCAGACAATGTATCGAGCAACTAAACGTATGGTACTCGAAACTATCGAATGGCAATGAATTCTTAGAAAATTCATTGTGACTTTGCCGTCACCCACCATACGGTATCAAAAGAGCAAGAAATTGATTCAAGTAGCACACGTAGTTGTAACATACATACCGTGTTTTGGAAAATACACTACATGATAGTAGGGTTTACCATACGATATGGTTATTCGCTTAACCCGCTTGTTCTATTTTACACATTCTATCGTGCACTACACTTCCGTACATAGTACATCTTACTATATTCATCCCAATATTAATAAATATTATTTCAAACTGAACAAATATGTATTCAAATGAAATAATTTTTTTTTTTTATAATTACACAATATATATTTTTAAACATTTCAATCTTTGAATGTATAGCTACACATACGAAGTCTACAATTTCGTAAAGCTTCGTCTTTTCTTTAACAAAAGGGAAAAGAAAAAAGACCCTTTTTTATAGGAATCCTTCTCAGGGATTCGACCATCTTGCGTTTTGCCGCAGTGTTCAATGTATTAAATATCCATACCGAAAAATAAGGATATCAGACATAAGCGAGCTTGAAAAGGATATAGGCATCGGGAGGCAGGTTCGCTTGTGCGAAAGGTAGCCACCTGGCGGATTTTTGGGGTACTGACAAATCTGCAGGTATGAACACTGAGAGAAAAAACCATGGTGAGCTCAAAGATCCGCCGTGGTAAAAGGGGTTATAGTATGGTTAACCATATTCGATGACTGGGCAAGCAATAATATAATAAGCGCTACCATATTACATAGATCGCAACTGCTTCTCGTAAGGGTTATTAAGTAGCCGTTCACAGTAACCATACAGATAGTTAAAAATAAAATAAAATAACGCAATTTTTAATTAACACAAAAATATACTGCGAGTGTCAATGTTTGAGTCTTTTTTACGACTCAATGGATGTATTTGGCTAACCATACACGTTTTGTAAAGTTCTTTGCAATAGTACACATCACGATCAGTTATGCTGTATGTTTGTAGGAACCATTCCAGTGGTATGGCAGAATCCACTGTACAAGTATGGTAGCGCTTATTATATTATTGCTTGTCTGGTCATAGAATATGGTTAACCATACTATAACCCCTTTTACCATGACATATCTTTGAGCTCACCATGGTTTTTTCTCTCAGTGAACTATTTTGTAGGCCATTAAATGCTCTATGCAGGGGTATACGTGTCATTTACGTAAGCATTATACTTTGGGCCCAGGAAAAGCCAAAATACAGAGTGTTACAACTGTCCCCGGTCTCCCCCACCAATGTTTTAAGGTTCTTTTTTAGCTCAATACATACCTAAAAACCATGCCAATTTTCAAAACAATCAGTCGAGCCGTTTTTTGTGACCGAGTCATCAAACTTTTAGAAAAATTGAAGGAACGCGCTACAATCGTTATTAGATAAATTCTTGAAAGTCAAATATACATGAGTTTATGTGATAAACTTTTATGTCGTGAAAACTCAGGATACCTTATCGAAGATTCCAACACGTAATATTAGATTGAAAATGGAAAAATCAACCCGTCGATTTATGGGAAACCCCTTCCGCCGGCATTGTAATTACCGAATTCATTACTGTATCGATTTGATATCATTGATATTAAAGTCGCTACTTGTAAATTCGAATATGAAGATTTCAATGAGATTATAAAAAAATAGGGTCATCGAATTATTCGAAGAGAAATTTTAAGATAATCTCGATGAAAACGTTATTACATAGCAGAAGACAGACGGCCGCGAACTAGTTGGGTACACTTGACAACGTCGCACATGACCGCGTAACAATATATACATACACACACCTACACATATATATTATCAAGAATGTCTGAAGTAAGGTTAGATCTGTCTTGCTCTGATCGTGAACAAGTATATTTATGTATATATATCATTTTCTTTTTAATTATTCTTCAGACGTTAATTTTTATCAAGACAATGAAACAAATAGCACTCTTGAAGGAAAATAAAAGACCGAAGTTATTGAATTGTATATATTTTATTTACAATACATAATAATTCAAACACTCGACGACCTAAGAAAATGTAGTTTTTCTGCGTACCCTCGAATTGGGCGGGTGTGTCATTCGGTTTTTTTTTCGATGCGATAATATTTTTTCGCTGTTTTCTTTTTCGAGAAATAAATTGTCCATTATTAATGCCGTGTTGGCACCGAATATTGTGTCGTCCCATTTGTAGACATACGTCGTAAATTCCTCGGATTCAACAACAACATGACCGGCGAGTGCAAAGAGGTTAGGGTTGCTGCTTAGTAGCCTCCAATATATATAGATATACATCATGTTAAAAAAATACTGCGCTGCCAGATCAACGTCGTACCCGTGGACTGACATATATATAGCTGTTTACAGCTGATTGTACCCGAACCAAATGAGCATTTCTACATTATTTCTCATAATAAATTACGAACTATAATTAAGATTGAGTTTTATATCTGTGAAGTTTGTACGCGCTCAAAAATTTTTGCGATACAGAAAACTATTTTTACATCATGTTTTGCTTCAACGATTGATAAACCGTCATTCGACTTGCACGTGCGCTAATCCTACCTTAAAGACCAATTAATTACACTGCGACCTCGATAATCGGAATCCATCAAGACCGGCTCTTGCAAGAAGTGGGGTTGCGCACATTGCACAGAACTGTCTCTGCGCCGCTGGTGGCTGACGACGGCCTGACGCAATTGGCATGGCGTTCCTCCCACTACGCCGCAATTGCAACGATCGAGGTACCAATTATCGAGGTCACAGTGTAATGGTGTTGAAAATGAAAAAAAAAGTTTTTCTTCTTTTTCTCTCAAATTTGCATTTAATGAGCGTGAAAACTAAACAAAAAATCCACATTTCGGAAAAGAAAATTTTTTTTCCAAAATTTCAGTCATTTTTTTTTTAATTTGAAAAAATAAATTTATTGGAATTTTTTCAAAACTTTATTTCGATAGCCCGCATAAAAAGTTGGTGTGTCACGAAATTGCTATGTTCGGACTGAAGCCGTTTTATTCGTGCTGTGATTGGTCGTTTAGCCAGACTCGAGCGCGACTTCAGACCTTGCGTGTGCGCGACTTCGCACATCGCGAGTCGCGCGATGACTTTGACAGTTGATTGCGGTTTCATGTCTGTCACTTTAACCGGAGAAATCGTTTAGTGACACATATACGCGTAATACGGGTAAAGGATCTGCGCGTCACTTGAAAAGAGTCAGTGAGATAATTTCAAGAGAAACACGGACATCAATCCCGTATAACGGTGGTTTCTGTGCGCAGATTCGTACATCGCGAGTCGTGCGATGTTTTGAGACAGCCAGTGCGCGGTTATACGTCGTGTTGATCGACGAAATCGCTTGTAAAGATTAAGCTTTGATGAAATTTTTTGCGATTAACGGTTAGTAGTATTCAATTTGCGAAAAAAAATCTTTTCATCGTGAAGTCAACCATTATTCATATCAGCAAACAGTAATTTTGATTTCTTCATTATAATTTATTATTCCGAAGTATGAGTATATCACAAGGACTCCGTTCTGGCCAAAATACTTCTTTAATTGTGAAAATTTTATTGATGCTTATCCATAGATCTAACAGAATATTTGGATGCCGATATTGGGTCAATAATGTACATCGACATATCGAGAGTCTCAAATGAGTTTGACAGTTGATGCATTCGAAGATACGGAGCGTCTTGTCAGTCACATCAGAACAACAAAATCGGTGAGCCATGATGAACAGCTTATTCGTGTTCCCCAGACAATTTCCGATAGAAATCACCCGCTTTGAATCTTTCAACAACGAACAAAAATTCTCCCATGCCCAGATCTGCCGAGGTTCATTTGCAAACCTACAGGTCGAAAAAGGTTTTTGATATATTTGAGCATGTTCCGTGAGGAATTATTCCATCGCAGATATCTTATATGTGTAGCCCAAAAAAAATTTCCGTTGAAAATACACGCTTTGAAACTTTAAACGACGAAAAAAAGCTTTCCTCATGGCCCCACGCCCGGGTCAGCAAAAGACCATTTGCAAATGGACGAGCAAAAACGATTTTTGGTATTAATGAGCATGTTTCGTAAGGAATCTTATAATCGTAAATAGCTTATTCGTGTTCCTCAGGAAATTTCCGATCGAGAAGACACACACTGAACCTTTGAATGACGAAAAAAAGCTTTTTTGTGGAATAGAATGGAATGGAATGGGATTTTAGTTTCAAAACACAGGCTTCAAATCTTAAAACGACAAAAAAATCTTTTCCGTAAAATGGAATAGAATGGAATGGAATTTTCGATCAAAACACAGGCTTCACACTTTCAAACGACCAAGAAGAACTTTTCCGTGGACTGGAATGGAATGAAATTTTCGATTCATAACACAGGCTTCAAATCTTGAAATGACGGAAAAAAAACATTTTCGTAAAATGGAATGGAATGAAATGCAATTTCCGATTCAGAACAGACGCAGGGTTCAAAACTTGAAACGACGAAAAAAAACTTTTCTGTGGAAGGGAATGGAATTTCTGATTCAAACACAGGCTTAAAATCTTAAAATGACGTAAAAAAGACTTTTTCGTGGAATAGAATGGAATGGAATATCCGATTCAAAACACATGACTTCAAACCTTGAAAAGACGAAAAAAAAAATTTTCGTCGAATAGAATGGAATTTTTTATTCAAAACACCGGCTTCAAACGTTGAAACGACGAAAAAAAAAAAATTCGTGGAATGGAATAGAATGGATCAGAATGGAATTTTCGATTCGAAGCACAGGCTTCGAACCTTAAAACGACGAAAAAAAACTTTTTTGTGGAATGGAATGGAATTTTCGATTCAAAACACAAGCTTCAAATCTTAAATCGACAAAAACTTTTTCGTGGAATGAAATAGAATGAAATGGAATTTTCAATTTAAAACACAGGCTTCAAATCTTGAAACGACGAAAAAAAACTTGTTCGTGGAATGGAATGGAATGGAATTTTCGATTCAAAACACAGGCTTCAAATCTTGAAACCACAAAAAACTTTTCCGTCGAATGGAATGGAATGGAACTTTGGATTTTAAACACAGGCTTCAAATTTTGTAACGACGAAAAAAAAACTTCTTCATGGAATGCAATGGAATGGCATTTTTCATTTAAAACACAGGCTTCAAATATTGAAATGACGAAAAAAAAACTTTTTCATAGAATGGAATAGAATGGATTCGGATGGACTTTTCCATTCAAAACACAAGCCACAAATCTTGAAACGAACAAGAAAAACTTTTTCGTGTAATGAAAGGGAATTTTCGATTTATGACACAGGCTTCAAATCTTGAAACGACGGAAAAAAACATTTTCGTGGAATGGAATGGAATGGAATAGAATGGAATGAAATTTCCGATTCAAAACACAGGCTTCAAACCTTGAAACGACGAAAAAAAACTTTTTCGTGGAATACGAAATTTTTCAGCGATTTTCCAAAGGCTGTAACTTTGTTAATTTTGGTCGTAAAAATTTTTCAAAATGAGCAGTTTTAAGCTTGAATCTTCTACTTTTGGAATCTTAAGTCAAAAATTTTTTATGGGCATCACCCTCGACGCAGTCGAAAGAAATATCACGGTAAAAATTTTCTCGAAATTTTTGCTTTTTTCAAAACAGTCGATGGGCTTTAAAAAAATTTTCCGAACTAAACCAATCTATGGATCGTTTAGCTGAATTCTTTGGCTTCAATTTGCTTTATTTATTTTCGTTCTACGACCATTTTTCGCTGAAATATCGGTGATTAGACAAAAATTCGTCTTTTTTTTTAAATCTTCGATATCTCTGGAACTAATGATCGTACAGCGAGTAAACGGTGAGTTTCGGGAACTTGAATCTACCCTCTATAAGTGCCCGTTATTGTTATAAACGAAAAAAAAATGTTTCCATTCTTAATTTTAACTTGAAAAAGTGCAAAAAATTAGCTTTTTTTCTTGTTTTAGAAAATCTACCACAACTTTGCAGATATTGCGAAAAAAAACCAATGTTTTAAGGTCCTTTTTTAGCTCAATACATACCTAAAAACCATGCCAATTTTCAAAACAATCGGTCGAACCGTTTGTTGTGACCGATTCATCAAACTTTTAGAAAAATTGAAGGAACACGTTTATTGATCCTTAATGACCAATTAATGTTGTTGAAAATTTTTGAAAAAAGTTTTTTTTTTTCCCCCTCAAATTTGCATGTAACGAGCGGGGAAAGCTAAAAAAAATCCAAATTTCAAAAAAAAAAAATTTTTTCTGAAATTTCGATTTTGTTTTATTTTTTAATTTGAAAAAAAAATTGCATTGGCATTTTTTTTTACAATTTTGCATTCAATATGTAATAAATATCGAAATAAAATTTCGAAAAAATTGCTAATAAATTTTTTTATTCAAATTTAAAAAATAAAAAAAAATTTAATTTTGAAAAAAAAAAATTTTTTCTTTTTGAAATGTGGATTTTTTTTTTAGTTTTCACGCTCATCAAATGCAAATTTGAGAGAAAAGAAAGAAAAACTTTTTAATTCATTTTTAACACCATTAATTAATTGGTCATTAAGGATCAATAAATGGGTTCCTTCAATTTTTCTAAAAGTTTGATGACTCGGTCACAAAAAACAGTTCGACCGATGGTTTCGAAAATTGGCATGGTTTTCAGGTATGTATTGAGCTAAAAAAAGACCTTAAAACATTGGTATTTTTCGCAATATCTGCAAAGTTGTGGTAGATTTTTTGGACTTTTTCAAGTCAAAATGGAGCATGGAAACAATTTTTTTCGTTTATGACAATAACGGGCACTTATAGAGGGTAGATTCAAGTTTCCGAAACCCACCGTTTACTCGCTGTACGATCATTAGTTCCAGAGATATCGGAGATTTAAAAAAAAAGACGAATTTTTGTTCAATCGCCGATATCTCAGCGAAAAATGGTCGTAGAACAAAAATGAAAAAGCAAATTGAAGCCAAAGAATTCAGCTAAACGATCCATAGATTGGTTAAGTTCGGAAAATTTTTTTGAAGCCCATCGACTGTTTTGAAAAAAAGCAAAAATTTCGAGAAAATTTTTACCGTGATATTTCTTTCGACTGCGTCGAGGGTGATGCCCATAAAAAAATTTTGACTTAAGATTCCAAAAGTAGAAGATTCAAGCTTCAAAATGCTTTTTTTGAAAATTTTTACGACCAAAATTAACAAAGTAACAACTTTGGAAAATCGCTGAAAAATCTCGAAAATTTTGCTGTTCCTTTAATTTTTTGACTGAGTGGAATGGAATGGAATGGAATTTCCAATTCAAAACAGATGGCTTCAAACCTTGAAAAGACGAAAAAAAACTTCTTCGTGGAATGGAATGGAATTTTTTATTCAAAACACCGGCTTCAAACCTTGAAACAACGAAAAAAAACTTTTCGTGGAAGGGAATGGAATGGATTAGAATGGGATTTCCGATTCAAAACACAGGCTTTAAACCTTGAAACGACGGAAAAAAACTTTTTCGTGAAATGGAATGGAATGGAATGAAATTTTCAATTCACAACACAGGCTTTAAATCTTGAAACGACGAAAAGAAACTTTTTCGTAGAACAGAATGGCATGGAATTTTCGATTCAAAACACAGGCTTCAAGTCTTGAAACCACAAAAAACTTTTCCGTCGAATGGAATGGAATGAAATGGATCTTTCGATTTTAAACACAGGCTTCATACCTTAAAACGACGAAAAAAAAACTTTTTCGTGGAATGCAATGGAATGGAATTTTCCATTCAAAACACAGGCTTTAAATATTGAAACGACGATAAAAAACTTCTTCATGGAATGGAATAGAATAAAATGGAATTTTTGATCCAAAACACAGGCTTCAAACCTTAAAACGATAAAAAAACTTTTTCGTTGAATGGAATAGAATGGATTCGGATGGACTTTTCGATTCAAACCACAGGCTACAAATAATGAAACGACGAAGAAAAACTTTTTCGTGAAATGAAATGAAATTTTTGATTTATAACACAGGCTTGAAATCTTAAAACGACGGAAAAAACGTATTCAACGAAAAAAAAACTTTTTCGTGGATTGGAATGGAATTTTCAATTCAAAACCCAGGCTTCAAATCTTGAAACGACGAAAAGAAACTTTTTCGTGGAATGGAATGGAATTTCCGATTCAAAACACAGGTTTCAAACCTCGAAACGACGAGAAAAAACTTTTTCGTGGAATGGAATGGAATTTCCGATTCAAAACACGGGTTTCAAATCTTGAAACGACGAAAAAAAACATTCGTGGATCAGAATGGAATAGAATTTTCGATTTAAAACGCAGGCTTCAAATCTTAAAACAACGAAAAAAAACTTTTTCATCGAATTGAATGGAATTTTCGATTCATAATCCAGGCTTCAGACCTTGAAATGACGAAAAAAAAACTTTTTCGTGAAATGGAATGGAATGGAATTTCCAATTCAAAGCACAGGCTTCAAACCTTGAAACGACGAAAAAATACATTTCCGTGAAATGAAATGGAATTTTCGGTTCAAAACATAGGCTTCAAACTTTGAATTGACGAAGAAAAACTTTTTCGTGGAATGGAATGGAATTTTCGATTCAAAACACGGGCTTCAAATCTCGAAACGTCGAAAAAAAACTTTCATGGAATGCAATAAAATGGAATAGGATTTTCGATTTAAAACGCAGGCTTCAAATCTTAAAACGACAAAAAAAAAAATTTTCATCGAATTGAATAGAATTTTCGATTCATAACTCAGGCTTGAAATGACGAAAAAAAACTTTTTCGTGAAATGGAATGGAATTTTCGATTCAAAACAGAGGCTTTAATTCTTGAGAAGACGAAAAAACACATTTTCCTGGAATGGAATGAAATGGAATTTCCAATTCAAAACACAGGCTTCAAATCTTGAAACGCCGAAAAAAAACATTTTCGTGGAATTGAATGGAATTTTCGATTCAAAACACAGGCTTCAAGCCTTGAAACGACGACAGAAAACTTTTTCGTGGAATGGAATGGAATTTTTTATTTAAAACACAGGCATCAAACCTTGAAACAACGAAAAAAAACTTTCGTAGATTGGAATGGAATAGATTGGAATAGAATGGAATTTTCGATTCAAAACACAGGCTTTATATCTTGAAACGTCGAAAAAAAACTTTTTCATGGAATGGAATGGAATGGAATAGGATTTTCGATTTAAAACACAGGCTTCAATCTTTGAAACGACGAAAAAAAACTTTTTCGTGGAATGGAATGGAATTTTCAGTTCAAAACACAGGCTTCAAACCTTGAAACGACGAAAAAAAACTTTTTTGTGGAATGGAATGGAATAGAAAGGAAAGGAATTTTCGATTCAAAACACAGGCTTTAAACCTTGAAACGACGAAAAAAAACTTTTTCGTGGAATAGAATGGAAGGGAATAGAATTTTCTATTTAAAACACAGGCTTCAAACCTTGAAACGACGAAAAAAAACTTTTTTGTGAAATGGAATGGAATGGAATGTTCGATTCAAAACAAAGACTTTAAATCTTGAAACGTCGAAAAAAAACTTTTTCTTCGAATGGAATGAAATGGAATGGAATTTTCGATTCAAAACACAGGCTTCAAACCTTGAAACGACGAAAAAAAACTTTTTTGTGGAATGAAATGGAATTTTCAGTTCAAAACACAGGCTCCAAACCTTGAAACGACGAAGAAAAACTTTTTCGTGGAATGGAATTGAATGAAATTTTCGATTTAAAATACAACCTTTAAATTTTGAAACGACGAAAAAAACTTTTTTGTGGAATGGATTGGAATGAAATGGTATTTTTTATTCAAAACACAGGCTTCAAATCTTGAAACGACGAAAAAAAACTTTTCCGTGGAATGGAATGGAATGGATTTTTCGATTTAAAACACAGGCTTCAAATTTTGAAACGACGAAAAAAACTTTTTTGTAGAATGGATTGGAATGGTATGGAATTTTTTATTTAAAAAACAGGCTTCAAACTTCGAAACGACAAAAAAAAACTTTTTCGTGGAATGGAATGGAATTTTTGGGTCAAAACACAGGCTTCAAACCTTGAAACGGCGAAGGAAAACTTTTTCGTGGAATGAAATGGAATTATCGATTTAAATAACAGGCTTTAAGTTTTGAAACGACGAAAAAAACTTTTTCGTGGAATGGATTGGAATGGAATGGAATTTTCCATTCAAAAAACAGACTTTAAATCTTGAAACGACGAAAAAAAACTTTTTCGTGGAATGGAATGGAATGGAATTTTCGATTCAAAACACAGGCTTCAAACCTCGAAACGACGAAAAAAAACTTTTTCGTGGAATGGAATGGAATGGAATGGAAAGGAATTTTCGATTCAAAACACAGGCTTCAAACCTTGAAACGACGAAAAAAAACTTTTTCGTTGAATAGAATGGAGTAAAAATGGTAGTAAAAAACTCCATTGAATCGCCAATGGCAACCAATGGTCCTCATACGACTCCATTGGACAATGAATGGGGACCCATTGAGATTTCCGCATCTGTCAATGACGTACAGGGCTGACCATTGATCAGTGAATGGGTATCCATTGAACATTAAATGCGGATGAATCGAATGATCATCATTACTCAATGATGCTCATTGGAAAGCCAATGCAGATGAATCGAATGATCATCATTACTCAATGATGCTCATTGGAAAGCCAATGCGGATGTATCGAGCGGTCAGCATTGCCCAATGGTGTCCATGGGAAGGTAAATGCTGATGAACGAAATGATCCGCTTTACCCAATGATGTCCATTGGAAAGTCAATGCGGATGAACTGAAAGATCAGCGTTTCCCACAGATGTTTATTGGAACCCAAATGCGGCTAACGATGAAATGATCAGCATTTACCAAGGATACCCATTGAATAATAAGTAACTACGAATTATACAATGATCAACATTTATCAATAATGTCACTTCATTGACGACTGATCGAATGATGAGCAGCATTCGTTAACGATGTTGCAATCCATATTCGAGGTTCAATGCAGAACAATTGAACCCATCGATCGATGAGAATTTTTCCGAATGCGATATTTCTCAAACGGCGGTGAATTAATAAAATTAAGTAAGAGTAGATGTCGCTGATTCTCATTTATGAAATAAATATTTTCTTCAATTGCAATAAATGCTGATGATTATATCGATGGTCAATCAGTTTAAAATATAATATAATAGTTTAAAATAAAATATAATATAATATATTTAAAAAAAATATATTATATACTGCTCATCAAGTGCGCGTACGTTTGGGATAAATGATTTTTAAAACCGTTTATTTTTAACATATACACATAATTTTATCAGTCCCTCTCAACTCGATTTGTGAGAGGAGAAACGTATATACTTTCATTATCAATCGTCATCTGAATACACTTACAATCTATTTTCTCAATTCTGAGCTTCAATAATTTCTATTAAATGTAATATATATATACATATATATATATATGATTGCTATATATGATATATGATATAATTATTGGTCGTTATGCTAATATTAGCATTATGATTAACCTTACTTACTGATAACTTACTTGATTATTTAATGCGTAATTCCATGTATATATAGCAATCATATGAAAGAATCTCCATTGATGATCCCATTTATTTCCCATTGCCCACAAAAACCAATAGAGGTGAAAATGGCGAATTCACTAGGGAGATTGTCTCCATTGAATCCCCATGGGATAATCCCCATTCCGTTTCAAATGGGGAATTTAATGGCGAAAATGTCCTTAGAAAATTCGGCATTCATATCCATTGGTTTTGTGGGCAATGGGGAATGAGTGGCGAACAGCAATGGAGATTCTTTCGTATAGTAAAAACTCCATTCATCGCCATTGAAAAATCCCCATTCATTCCCCATTGCCAAAATAACCAATGGGGATGAATGCCGAATTGCCTAAGGGGATTGTCTCCATTGAATCCCCATTAGATAATCCCCATTCCGTTTCAAATGGGGAATTCAATGGCGAAAATCCCCTTAGGCAATTCGGCATTCATCTCCATTGGTTATTTTGGCAATGGGGAATGAATGGGGATTTTTCAATGGCGACGAATGGAGTTTTTTACTACGGAAATGGAATAGAATTTTCGATTCAAAACACAGGCTTCAATTTTCGAAACGACGAAAAAAAACTTTTTCGTGGAATGGAATGGAATGGAATTTCCGTTTCAAAACACAGGCTTCAAACCTTGAAACCTTGAAACAACCGACACTGATTCTATCTTGAAACTATGAATTTATGGATGAAAAAAATTGTTTAACTAAGAACAGACGGAATTCTAAATGTTCCAACGAGTTCTCCAGCGTGTTCTCTTCCTCATGTACAACTGACATTGTTTTTACTTGGAAATTATGAATTTATTGAAAAAAAAAAATTTCGTCTGTTCTTGGCTAAACCATTTTTTTCTCGATACATTCATAGTATCCAGGTAAAAACTATGTCAGTTGTACATGAAGCAGAGAAACACACTAAAGGACCCGTCGAAATATTTAAAATTTCGTCTGTTCTTAGCTAAACAATTTTTTTCAATCGATAAACTTTTAGTTTCCAAGTAAAAACTGTGTCAGTTGTACATGAGGAAGAGAACACGCTGAAGAACTCATTGAAATATTTAGAATTTCATCTGTTCTTAGCTTCAAGTCCGATCGAAAAATTCCGGTCGACAAATCCGCTAGGGTTCAAGGCTCGCATTTTTTCTCGGGTATGAATTTGAAAGTTGCCACTCGCGATTTTCAAAGTCGGACAATACATATCCAAGCTTAATATTTAGAAATTTGTATTTCAATTTCTAAATATTTAAGCAATTAATAAATTTCAGACCATATTCAAGGTCGAAGCGCTGCAGCGCTGATGGGCAGCCGCTCACGCGCGTGAGCGCGCGTCTCCGTTCCCTAGTTTATTAAATATTGAATGGAAAATTGTGAAAAAAATGCCAATCAAATTTTTTTTTTCAAATTAAAAAAAAAAATCCAAAATTTTGAACCACATTTTTTTTTCGAAATTTGGATTTTTTTTCGCTTTCACGCTCATTAAATGCAAATTTAAGAGGAAAAAAAACTTTTTTTCAAATTTTTAACACCATTAATTGGTCTTTAAGGATCAATCAACGTGTTCCTTCAATTTTTCTAAAAGTTTGATACTTGGTCACAAAAAACGGATCGACCGATTGTTATGAAAATTAGCATGGTTCTTAGGTATATATTGAGCTAAAAAACAACCTCATACCATTGGTATTTTTCGCAATATCTGTACAGTTGTGGTAGATTTTCTAAAACAAGAAAAGAAGCTATTTTTTGGTCTTTTTTAAGTCAAAATCAAGCATAGAACCAAATTTTTCTCGCTCATGATAGTAATAGACACTTATAGAGGGTAGATTTAAGTTTCCGAAACCCACCATCTACTCGCTGTACGATCAACAGTACCAGAGATATCGGAGATTTAAAAAAAAAAAATGAATTTTTGTTCAATCACCGATATCTCAGCGAAAAATGGTCGTAGAATAAAAATAAAAAAAGCAAATTGAAGCTAAAGAATTCAGCTGAATGATTCATAAATTGTTTGAGCTCGAAAAAAAAATTTAGGGCCCATCGACTGTTTTGAAGAAAGCAAAAATTTCGAGAAAATTTTTACCGTTATATTTCTTTCGACTGCGTCAAGGGTAATGCCCACAACAAATTTTTGACTTGGGAGGAGGCTAAATACCATTCTTATTCAATCCCTACATCATCGACGTATCATCGTCGTCCAGTCTTTCTCCGACAACCGTGGATGAAAATTAAGAGGGGGATAATTAAGAGGGGAATAAATTAATTAACAATTAATTGTCAATTGAGAGGCTAAAATGCGTTACAGCTAATGCCAATGAACTCATTCGAGCCCCCTAAATATTATAGGTTACTCGTCAGAATCCATGGTGCTGCCCTCACTCGCACGTCTGTGGACTATATTTCGCCATTTCGTTTTTCAATAAAACTACAATTTATCGATATCCATCTTTTGATGCGCCATCCAACTTACAGCGTGCCATTTTAATAAAATAATGTCGAAAATGTCTCTATATTTGTATCGTGGCGTTCTTCATGGAGCTTCACTCTTGGTTTTACCCGAAATGCAGTAAAAGTTAAATAATTTGAGTTTTTCAATTACAGTTTCTTGGTGGTGAATGAATATGTAAGTTTTTTTTTTTGTTTTTCGAAAAAATTTTAGTGATGCTCCATTCCTGCTACTGTTCTGATGTTGTTAAAATTTTATTCAATTCCATTTATTTGTATAAGAGCAAGTTTGGATGGCAATTTCGAGGTGTTAGTGTCGGTATTAAGCCTCCTCTTAAGATTCTAAAACTAGAAGATTCAACATTCAAAATGCGTTTTTTTAAATCTTTTACGACCAAAATTAACAAAGTAACAACCTTTGGAAAATCGCTGAAAAATCTCGAAAATGTTACTGTTCCTTTAATTTTTTGACTAAGTATATAAGCATATATTCTCATATCTAATTATCAATAGTCGCGATAGCGACTCGAGACAAGTACATTACCTAACCTTACCGACGCGAGGAGCTTCCAGCGAACTCTCTATACAGCAAGGATCTTCCTTATACACAGGAGTATATCTATATTAAAAAATAGATTTTTTCGATTATGCTTGAAATATACGGTGTAGAAAATTTTAAAAATACACGTATTGTTCGTTATTTTTTTCTCTTTCCGTCGACATCCAAATGAATGGTACAGGTGTTTGCATATGGAAGATATCGAATTTATATTTCCGAATATTACGACGATCATGGTTTTTCTCCTTCCTCGATTTTTCGCAGAACGAATTCCCACTGCACGAGGCAATCCCAATCGCTGATACAATTTCTGTGCTCAGTGATTGGCTCCCGGTGGGACGATAAAGCGAACCACACAGAAATATATCTTCGCACCATCTAACAGCGGATCAAACAACCAAAATGATGAATGCAGAAACCTACGTACCGACCATCATGTATAACCTAAAAAATAAATATCGATGCAGCTGTCTTCCCGAGCAACTTTATATTTACTAATTGCAGTGTCGATTTTATTTTATTTTTTTAACGTGCATCGAGTTAATTTATATATATATATTATAGTATATATGGGACAATCCATGTCATCGACCACTTTTGAACCCGATCCCTTTCTATCTGGCTGAAATTTTTTGTCTTTTTTCTACCCCAAAGGCCCTGTTCTAGTGTAGAATTTTGAAAAAATCGTTTTTTTTGTGCATATTTTCAGTGTTTGATATCTCAGGAATGTACCTTCCAAAGGAAATTTAGAAATTCCGAATACTATCCGAATACTATTCCGAATAAATTCCGAACACCCCCACTTCATCAGCTGGTATCTGTCAAGATATTGGATTTTTTTTTCGCTAATTTTTTTGTAGAATATTGAAGAATGAATAAATATGTAGTGAAAAAATGAATGCAAAAACATGTTTAGTTTTTCTTTCATAACATGTTGAAAAATCCCTAAATGTTGGCTTTCTACACTAGAACACGGCCAAACGCGTTTTTCTCGAAACTACTTTTTTCGATACGGTGGACATGATATCTCCAGTTGTAATCAACCGATTTAGTTGAAATTTTTTGTGGACATTCTTTACACACCCTCCTATGGCCCCTACCAGATTTATCCCGAAATTTTGTTTATTTGTAAGTATTTTTAAAAAATTCACAATTATGAAAAAAACGGCAAAAAATGATTTTTTTTTTCAAACAGCCGCCATTTTGTGATTTTTTTTTGTCTGAGGTAGGAGCTATAATGACATTCTTCCTGATAAAGAACATATAATTTTTTTTTTCAGATGCATAGAACGCCCGCAATCACGTCCACAATCAGAGGCCGTTTTTTTTCCACCCCCACTTCATCAGCCGGTATCAGTCAAGATATTGGATTTTTTTTCGCCAATTTGTTTGTATAATATTAAAGAATGAATAAATATGTGGTGAAAAAATGAATGCAAAAATTTGTTTAGTTTTTTTTTTTCATAGCATGTTGAAAAATGCCTAAGTTTTGGCTTTCTACACTAGAACAGGGCCTTAAAAACATTTTTCAGAAAATTTTCAAATTTTTTTACCCAACCCAAAAAAAAGTTATGAATTATTTAAAAAAAAAGGCTTTTGTTTTTGCAAATAGCTATAACTTCTTGAAAAATTGACTAATCGGGACGTTTTTTTTCGAAAATTTTTGTCTTAAAATGTACTTTTCGAAAAAAAATACAAAAAAACTTTGAGGTGTTAAAGTCTATGAAATTTTTCACTTTTTCGAGAAAAATCATCGTTTCCTCGGAAGCACATTTTTTATTTTATTTTTTTTTTTACTAAAAAAAAACTTTGTTCAATTACGGAAAGAATGCCGCCCAAACTGGAGTGGGTGGAATTTTCCTTCTATTTTTTTTCCATCGATTGGAATTTTTTTTTTCAAAACTGGGCTTATTTCACAAAACACACCACTCTGTAAATTTTTGAGGATTTATAAAGGACCTCAGAGTTTGAAAAATTGAGAAGAAAAAAAATCGAAAGTGGTAATCCGTGAAGTAATTTTGATTTTTTTCAAAAAGGTTTAAGAAGAAATAGAAGACACCTATGTATAATTTTTTTGTATTTTTTTCAGAAACTACATCCAAAAACAAAAAGAATGAAAAAATTGCCATCTGGGCCCATTTTTGACCAAGCCACAGGCTTTTGAAAAAGACATCTAACGCATATCGTTTTGAATCCGCCATTTTTTAATTTTGGCCCTATTTGCTTTTTATATTTCTTCTTTGATTGAAAAAAAGTTCTTATCATTTATTTTTTTCTTTTTATGTTTTCTGATGATTTTTTAAAAATTCTAAATTAAATCTGAGAAAATGTTTTAACGGTATTTACGACGAAACTTATAATCTAGCTTAATGATTTCTACTAAGGACTTCCTGGTTATATAATACGATTAGTAAACATTTATTTAATACTAATTGAAAAACTATTTTATTTTCCTTTGGCGTTTAAATATTTTACATGTTCTATATTCTTCAGAATTTAATTTATTACTTGAATTCTCTATATTTCAAAAGCCTGTGGCTTGATCAAAAATGGGCCTACATGGCAATCTTTCTCATTCTTCTTGTTCTTGGGTGTAGTTTTTGAAAAAAATACAAAAAAATTATATATAGGTTTATTCAATTTCTTCTTTAACCTTTTTGAAAAAAATCAAAATTTTTTCGCGGATTACCACTTTCGATATTTTTTCTTCTGAATTTTTCAAACTCTGAGGTCCTTTATGAATCTTCAAAAATTTACAGAGCAGTGTGTTTTGTGAAATAAGCCCAGTTGCGAAAAAAGAATTCCAATCGATTAAAAAAAAATAGAAGGAAAATTCCACCCACTCCAGTTTGGGCGGCATTCTTTCTGAAATTGAACGAAGTTTTTTTTCAGTAAAAAAAAAATAAAATAAAAAATGTGCTTCCGAGAAACCAATGATTTTTCTCGAAAAAGTGAAAAATTCCATAGACTTTAATGTCTTAAATTTTTTTCGTATTTTTTTTTTCGAAAAGTATATTTAAAGACGAAAATTTTCGAAAAAAAACGTCCTGATTAGTCAATATTTGAAGAAGTTATAGCTATTTGAAAAAACAAAAGCCTTTTTTTTGAATAATTCATAACTTTTTTTGGGTTGGGTAAGAAAGTTTGAAAATTTCCTGAAAAATGATTTTAATGGGGTAGAAAAAAGACAAAAATTTCCAGCCAAATCGAAAGGGGTCGGGTTCAAAAGTGGTCGATTTGACATGGAATGACCCATATATATATATATATATATATATCGTCGCATTTGTTTTAGTTTATTTTCATACATTATTTTGAACACTACTTTAAATTTAAATTCAACGGTGGTTTGACAACACTCATTGTAAATAGAAATGATTTGGTTACAAAACGTGCATCGAGTTAATATGTATATATCACATTTGTTTCAATTCGTCTTAAATATTTGAAAACCTCAAAAAAAAAAAAATCAAAAACTATATTTACAGTTTGTATAGAAAAAATTAGTGTCGTGATTTGTGCTGCCAGAATATAATAATTTATATGTACTTGAAGATTCGAATGTTCCCTTGAACAAAAAAAATTATAAATTTATCCACTCAACGCAAAATTAAAAAGGTTTGCCAAGTCTTGGTAAATAATTCTTCTATATTATGGAAGGCGGTCTAAGAATTGTTTGCCAAGGACTTCCGGAGTTTCAATTTTCAATTTTTCAATTTTTTCATTTTTTTAATTTCTTTCAATTTTATTTCAATTTTTTATTAATGTAACATGTTCGTCGTTTTTTCAGAAAGATTTATTTAGAATTTATTGTGATCTGTCAAAAAATGTATTTAGAATTCATTATAATCTGTCGAAAAAATTTTATATCATACATTTTCATACCATACTTGATACTATTAAGGGCAGGGTAAAGTATTTTTCCATTTTTTTTTTTAATTTTTTAAATGAATGCATAACATCTCAAGAATATTGTTTTAAAATTTCAAGTCGGTCGGAGTAAAATTGACGAAGTTATGAGTATTTGAGCGTCTATTGCTCCATGCCGGGTTTTATACCTGGGCGGCAGCTGCGCGGCGCGCTATCTTGATAGAAGCCTTTTGCTCTACGGACCTGGCATCGACGACTTTGAGTGAGTATAAGGAAATTATAGAGTTTTATTTTGAATTTCTAAAAATTCAAAGATAATTGAAAAATCTGAAAAAATTCATACGTATTCAGAAAAATGAACGAATCACGAAAAAAAATTGGGTTGCGGGGAAATTTGTTGACTAATTTTTTTTTCACCATTTTGTTAATAACATTTTAGAATTATTATTATGCAAAATTAATCTTTTGAGTACCTTCAATATGCATGAATTTTCTCAGATTTTTGTGCAATCAAGAAGTGTTCTCAAACTTATGTGCAATGAGCGCTAAGCGACCAAACTCTTCTGCGTTTTTCAAACCGTTTTTCTGAGACTTGTCATATTTGAAGTCCGTGTACACGATAACTCAAAATCTACTGGACCAATCGCTTTGAAATTTTGCACAGTTTGTAGACTATTGCGGATGATACTAGCTCCAGACAAAAGGCTGGCCGCGAAACGCCAAAGCTGCATACATGGTTTTTTTTTCTTAAAACCAATAAATGATATAACGGGAATTAAGGTCAGGATTAGGCAAGGACTATCGGTTATGAGGTATATGATTTATTATCATTCATGGTAATTGATGAGAAAACCAAGAATCTCAGATTTCATAGCATTTCGTTTGCGGCGCACTGGTAAAAATTTTATCAATAATGAGGGTTATGATTTTTTAACTCATCGATGAGCGTTTTTGTATCCAAAATATGATTTGTGGAGTTAGGTGAAGAAAAATAATAATGAACCTTAGTATAAATAGCATTGTATTCACTACACAATGAAGAAAATTCAATCTATATTGAGATTTATGATTCGTTCTCTCATCGATGAATGATTTCGTGTCTAAAATATAATTTTTGCAGTCCATCGGACAAGCGAAGTTATGAACTAAGTATATAAAAATAATATAATTACATGAAATTATAAATAGCATTAAATTATATAATCAAATAGAACAATGAATTATGTATAGTTGAAAAGCCGAATGGAAACACTTTGCAAAAAGTCGATAAATCACGCCCAAAAACACCAAAAATGGTGTACAAAAATTGGAGACAAGTACATGTACGAAAGTATCTCTAATCCAGTCTTCTTACAAAAAGTTGTGAAATAAATACACATGAAACTCATAACACGCATCGCCAAGCACATGTAGTTTCCAAATGTAACGTTAACTGTGTAATCATGATTTTTAGGGGCGGAGTCAACAAAAAAATTCGAAAAAATCTTGACGGTAAAATTTTTAGAAATAGTGAAATCAAGTGAAAATTGTTAACGAAGGGAAATTATCAATGAAAAAAATAATCAAAAAAATAAAAAGTACTTGGCGAGTTTTTTCACTGGGCATACCTGGTTTTCATCTGTCAACTAAAAACCCGTTTTGACTGATCATCCGTTCAAAACGAACTCGCCAAGTACTTTTTATTTTTTTTATTATTTTCATTGATAATTTCCCCTTGTTAACAATTTTCACTTGATTTCACTATTTCTTAAATTTTTACCGTCAAGATTTTTTCGAATTTTTTTATTTTGACTCCACCCCTAAAAATCATGATTACACAGTTAACGTTACATTTGGAAACTACATGTGCTTGGCAATGCGTGTTGTGAGTTTCATGTCTATTTATTTCATAACTTTTTGTAAGAAGACTGAATTAGAGATACTTTCGTAAATGTACTTGTCTCCAATTTTTGTACACCATTTTTGGTGTTTTTGGGGGTATAATTTTAGATTTGAATTTTGGGTTCTTGAATATATGATTAGATCTGAATAGATTTGGTCATATATACCTATAAATTGATCGACATAAAGCGCCATGTCTGACCATATATGAGTTGATAGTGCATTTCGCAGTCCACGAATACCCTACCAAACCAAGCGACCGCTCGGTTCACTCGGTTGTGGTCGCTTTCTGGTCAAATTCTCAATTTCAGTGGGGGATAAGCGACTGCATGGGGCGCATGATCGCTCTCGATGATGGCGCCATCTAGAACAGCAACCGTGGTGTATCCACGAAGCGACCGTGGTGTGACCATGAAAACCGTGGTGCGACTACGAAGCGACCACAAAGCGACCGGTCAAATTCTCAATTTCAGCGGGGTAAAGCAACCGCAAAGAGACCCGTTTTTTCATGGTCGCTTTTAAGTGGCTTGGTTTGTTAGGGTAATCAATATAGTTTGATATATAACAAGTTCTAACCAGACAGCATTATGTATATAATATCTGTAAGTTGATATGGTCAGATATGAAAAGATATAAGCGGAAGCGCATGGCGATGGCCGATGTCTAGCATGGAGTACATTTGCCATATCTGATTATATATGAATATATATTTTGCCATATGGGAAATATTTGGACTTGTGCAATATTTATCGCATCATATATACTTATATGATGCGACGAATTACCAACAATTAATTTAAATAAGGACTTGATAGGTTAGCCAGTACGAGACCCAGTTTGGTGGGGGCAATTTTTTTTTTCTTGAAATTTTTTTTTCCGTTACTTGACCCTTAGAAACTATCAATTATGAATATGGAACTGATTTTCATCGTAACAACTGATAAATATATGGAAAAAATAAATAATTCTGCACGGTTCCAATTATGTATATCGACTTAATGATGTCTAAATTTATCAAAAAAGGTATAGCTAGATATGTTTATATAAAATCAAATCTAGCTATATCTAATTAGATCGCGCCAAATTGAAGATCTAATTAGATCTAAATAATGATATATAATAATACATAAAAATATCTGAATTTTTTTTCTCAGGTATTTAAATCTTCGTGCAATAATTCGCCTGGCAATCATCCCCGAATCGATCTTTTTTGCTCATCTTGATGAATTTGAGGTGTCTGACATGTACGTGGGTTACAAGCTATTGAAAAATGTTCATTTATTACTTAGCAACAACCGGGAAATTTTCGAAAAATTACCGATATAATTTCGTCTTGCTCTTACCTCGTGATGTCAAATGCCAAGCTCTGATTGGTTGAAGTGAAAATAATAATCATTCTTATGTATCCATTAAAATTTTCAACGAAACCAGTGACCAGAAATTTTCCAACGGGTTATACTGGAAGGGTCTAATGGATAAAAGAAATGATCGAGTACTGGAAAAAACCCTTATGAGTCTATCGAGTGTCTTGAGCGTACATGAAGATTTTTTTTTTTGTTTTTTTATTGTCGACCGATGTTTCAGTGGCGAGAACACGTTTCTCACGAACGATTCCTCGCATGTTCGCTCTACCGGAAGATCGTTAGAGCGAGCAATTAGATAATGCTCTCAAGGGGGAAGACGCGACAAACAGCCCTCGTATTCTAACGATTTCCCGATGAAAACGCACATTACGACAAGACAAACGACTTGGCGAGGAATATAGAGCGAATTTACGAATTTGCGATTGATGTTAGAATCCGCTCAATGATGGTTTTGTTTAAATCGAGATTCGCATAACCATAATTTTGTTTAATCTTGAAAATTAAGCTTGAAGCAATGAGCTCGATACAAATGGTCATTTTGAGAGATTGAAGAGTAAAATAATCAATGTTTATTCATCATAATTTCAATGCCAATAATCCATTTTCGTGTTTTCTCCAGCATAGGTCACTTTTGTCGCATACGGTCGATAATTGAGTTGCAGCTCACACGGGGGGTGCAAATATATCGTTGAGCCTGTTTGATGCTGTAACCTAAATCAATCGGGAGTTTGGAATTAGATGTCGACTGTTCGATCTGTAAGAGTAGAGGAAGAGAAAGGTGTGGAGGAATAGATTTCCCGTAGATTTGAGCGTGTAACTAATCAGGAGTTTGCACTTGGAGCGCGAGTTACACGAGGGTGAAAGAGAGAGAGAGAGAGAGAGAGAGAGAGAGAGAGAGAGAAAAGAAAAAGAGGGGAATGATTTTCCAAGTAACACTTCGGAATCTTTTATCCCATTTCCTGGCAGAATCTCCAATTCGTCTTTTCCACTATCTCTCCCTCTCTCTCTCTCTCTCTTTCTCGCTTTATCTACTGCGGGAAAACGACTCGCACCGCCGAGAAGTTTCCTCCGCAGTGAGAAAACTCCAGGCGACGCAAACTTGACTCTCACTAACGGGCAATCAGATTGCCTCTGTTGGGACAACAACCCCCTACCCCAACCGACACGCCCATTTTCTACGTCTTATTCCACGAAGAATCCAGTAAGCAGTAACATAATCCCCGTCTATATATGTATGTATGGGTGATTCTCCCAAAATACTCATTTTCGCTGTAACCTAGTTGATTTTCAATAATCCCTCTAATTTTTTATATTTTTATATCAGAATATATTAGATGATCAAGATTTTTTTTTAAATCACTTGAATCGTTTTTTTTCTCGTGTTTCACCCCTAAAAATCATTCCTCTAGCATGTAACTTTCGCATCTTCCCATATTGCAACGGTCTAAAAAAATACTTGAAGTTTAAAAAACTGCAAATAAAAAATATTTTCTGACACGGAACGGTGGTTATAACCTCCTCCTGAAATTAAAAAAAATAATGAGCACCGATATATCTCAATAAAAATCGACAATCTTGTAACCTGCTTTAACGTCATTCCGCTGAGCCGATGGAAATGAATCGATATTAGCGCAATAGATAGCGGTAGTTGTTCGGGCGATCGAGAGCAGTTTCTCTCAGATCTAATTAACCGAGCTGAGAATTGGTCAAAGTTTCATTTTCGATGTTTGCGACTTTTTTCTCAAACAGTGTGGCTTAAGTATATTTCGCAAGCTGGAGCGTCATTCCTCTAGCAAGTGCTAATTACAGATTCTCGGCTAAAAGAAATCTTGGTTTATTTTTTTTTAATGCAAACTATTGAGCACAAGTACAGCGCTTCGTTTTGAAGTTGAGAACAACTTGCACGTCATATTACGACCTAAAAACCGTCAAAATTGTCATTCCTCTGGCATCATTCCTCTGGATCTGATCCAGAATTTGCGAGAGGAATCACTCAAACCGGGTTTGAGTGACGAATAAAAATGGGTTTCAATAAAACTAATTCCTCCAGATTATTGCCATGCCATTGTAAAGCGTTATAACCAAATTTTGCGTCATTTGATGTATATGTGCAAGGAAGTAGATAGACTAAAAACCGTCAAAATTGTCATTCCTCTGGCATCATTCCTCTGGATCTGATCCAGAATTTGCGAGAGGAATCACTCAAACCGGGTTTGAGTGACGAATAAAAATGGGTTTCAATAAAACTAATTCCTCCAGATTATTGCCATGCCATTGTAAAGCGTTATAACCAAATTTTGCGTCATTTGATGTATATGTGCAAGGAAGTAAGATAGACGGTTTGTATTTGCGTTTCATTTTTTATTATAAGCGCCTATAAGTTCCAATATTAAATATTCTAATGTTCCAATATTAAATACTGAAATAAACCAATAAAAAACGTTCTAGCAAAAGGTTTGCATCATTTCTATGCCTTCGCATTTACTCCTCTCGCACTATAATTTCTTTAAAGTATAAATGAAGTTTAAACATCTTATACTAAGGTCATCAACACTTTTAGAAGGCAAAATGATTATTTAAGAACAAAAATGTTGTACCCTCGAAAATGAGTATTTCGGGAGAATCACCCATATATATGAAAATATCCACTATACACATGATCTTCTGACTCTTTTGCACTCGATATCCGACGATCGTACGGTTTATTTATCGTTCAACTTCCGCATCTTTCTTTTGGGTGGAGTTAAACAGCAGTAAATTCACCCTCAACCTCGTGGCCCAAAGCACAAACGGTCGAAGCGATGAGTCAATTATCCCGGCTATTCCACTATCGATTGGATAACGATGATTTGTCCTTTTCCATTCACTTTTGTCTTTGAAAGTGGTTAAACAAAATTTCTTCTCAATCGAAATGTCCCAATATATGGGAACTATAAAGTTTGAAGAAAAAAATTTGTGAGCCTGCATCGATGTATTTTTTCCGCTTTTTCCCACGAATAAAGTTATTCCGACTAAAATTTTGTGTTAATTGTAATCAGCAGTTAATTTCGCGTTAAAATGGAGTTTGAAAAGGTTTTAAAAAAAAACTTTAAAAAATGGAAAGAGGTATATAAGAAATGGAAGGGCTTCAATTTCGAAAATCGATAGTCGGACTTTAAAAATTTGCGAAAAATTGAAAAATGATCGGAACCGGACCAACAAAACGGCATTTTGAAGCTTCAACGATCATGAAAAGAATGAGTTGTGTGCGAAATCGAAATTTATCATGAAAAAAATCAGACATTTTAAAAAATAAATTCAATGATAGCTAAGATGGAAAAAAATATTCAACAAAATTTCTTTTATTCATACCTTCTACCGATGTATTTCTAGGAATTTTAGTGAAAAACCATTTTTAAGTATTTTTTTGGCTTTTTCTCGTGAATAAATTTTTTTTCGGAAAAAACTCTGAATTATTTGAAACAATAAATTTCAGGAGGACGACCGTTTTGCCTGAAATCAATAGAAAATATAATAAAAAAAATTTATATTATACATAAATGTGCAAAGTTACAAGAATTTCAATACAAAAATTCATTCTTGCCAAGATGGAAAAAAAAAATAAAAAATCTGGAAGGGGTGGTCTTTGTTCCTCGCTCCCCTTATCACTATATCGTGGAGATTCGATTGCTATGCGGCGGAGATTGAAGAAGCTTTTCTCCTAACCCTTCGTGTTATATTCTGGTGAGAGTAAGGTCCAGCAAGAGACGCGAAGGATCTTTGTGGATGCGAGAGGGATATAATATACGTATGAATGTGTCACAAGATATCGAGTTTCTTTCTACTCCCAAACGATTTTCCTTGAAATTCACTGTGAGCTTGACAAAATTTTACTGATACAAACATCTTATCCAAGACAATATCTCGGCACATTTACACCTCTATCACTTATTTCTCTACCAGAAATACATCTCCACTACTATAAAACAGTAGGGTAATATCACGACCAATAACTAAATAACATCTCTGTCCAAACGAATCGTTTTAGTAACCCTACCAAATAGTAAGCCTACCCGAAAAAATATCCACCAAATAATAACTCTCTTTCAAATAATATCTCTAGCACAAAACAAGTCTTCCAGTGAACAGCTCTCCAGTAACATCTCCACCACAGAAACATTCGACCTTTTGACAACTGTTCCAATGTAGAGGCCTACCAGATAATCATATGAGGTATTCCATACCAAGCCGACCAATCCGTGGACCCGACCATTTTTTATTTTGTTGAAAATTTTCTATTTTTTTTGTACGTACCAAAAGCAGTCTCTCAGAATTTTTTTAGATTTTTGTCTCAACCCAATTTACCACAAAAAATTGTTCAAAATTTGACATATTTTTTTTTCAAATGCTCATAACTTTCTTAAAACCGGAGATATCAAAATAATATACAAGATCATTTTTTTCCGTCTTGAGTGGCAGTTTTATAAAAAAAAAATACAAAAAAAATATCGATATTTATTTTCATATATTTTTTGAAGTTTTAAACGCAAAATTTTTTTTTCAACTTGAACCCTTTTTATTTTTTTCAAAAAATTCACCACTTCTTAAAAGATATTTTTACAGATACTAAGAAATTGGCAGTTTGTGGTTCTCATAACTTGCATTCATTTTCTTTTTTTTTTTTATCGCGTATTAACTAAGGAATCGTGTTTCCTCCTTGAAATCAAAAATAGAAAAAAAATACAAGTTATGAATATCACAAGCTGCCAATTTGTAAAAGTGTATTTTTACAGATTCTGTAAAAATGTTTTTTTAAAAGTGGTGAATGTAAAAAAAAAGGGTTCAAGTTGAAAAAAAATATTTTGTGAAGTTATTAACACAAAATATTGTTTTTTTTCAACTTGGACCCTTTTTATTTATTTAAAAAAATTCACCACTTTTTAAAAGATATTTTTACAGATACTAAAAAATTGACAGTTTGTGATATTCATAACTTGTATTTTTTTTTTTTAAATTGGCAGTTTGTGATATTCATAACTTGTATTTTTTTTCTATTTTTGAAATACAAGTTATGAATATCACAAACGGCCAATTTTTTAGTATCTGTAAAAATGTGTTTTAAGAAGTGGTGAATTTTGTCAAAAAAATAAAAAGGGTTCAAGTTGAAAAAAATATATATTTTGTGAAGTTTTAAACGCAAAATATTTTTTTTTCAACTTGGATCTTTTTATTTTTTTGAAAAAATTCACCACGTTTTAAAAGACATTTTTACAGATTCAAAAAATTAGCAGCTTGTGATATTCATAACTTGTATTTTTTTCTATTTCTTAATCCAAGGAGGAAACACGATTCCTTAGTTCACAGGCGGTAAAAAATAGAAAAAAATACAAGTTATGAGAAGCACAAACTACCAATTTTTTAGTATCTGGAAAAAGGTTTCTTAAAAAGTGGTGATTTCTTTCAAAAAAATGAAAAGGGTCCAAGTTGAAAAAAAAATATTTTGTGTTTAAAACTTCAAAAAAACGTATGAAAATAAGTATCGATATTTTTTTTGTATTTTTTTTATAAAACTGCAACTCAAGGTGGAAAAAGATTAACTTTGTTTTATTTTGATATCTCCGGTTTTTTAAAGGTTATGAGCATTTGAAAAAAAAATGTGTCAAATTTCGAACAATTTATTGTGGTTAGTTGGGTTAAGACAAAAATCTAAAAAAATTCTGAGAGACTGCTTTTAGTACGTACAAAAAAATAGAAAATTTTCAACAAAATCATAAATGGTCGGGTCCACGGATTGGTCGGCTTGGTATGGAATACCTCATATATAATCATATATGAATCATATATGAAGAAAACGTGAAAAAAATAGATGTGGAATTAACCTACTATTTCTGGAAATCATATAATCATAGAATCATATATCATCATATATGAAAAAAAAACGTAAAAAAATAGATGCAGAATTATCCAACTATTTTTGGAAATTGTTGGTTAGCGATAAAAAATATTCAAGCCACTTTTCACGGTAGATCTGCATCTTTTTTTTTTACGTTTTCTTCATAAAAACCAAAAATCGAGGTGGAAGGAAAATCCTGGATATCATGAATTTTAGGTCAAAAATTTTCATTATTGACACCGAATTTTGAGAATTTTTTCAGATTGTTAAGTAACGGCCCTCGAGGTTTTCGAAAAGATTTTTTTTTAAATCATATCGTACTCAGATTTAGTTTTAAAAATCTGAAAAAAATTCTGAATGCTATTTTGAGTTGGAAGAATCATATCAAAAATCGTAAACGAAATCAGCGAGATCGAGGGTCGCACTCACGTCGGCTTGGTATGGAATGCCCATACGAAAATTGGCAAGGTCGAACTACTGAAAATTGGTATAAAACGGTCCTACCTTACAATCCTGGGTGTCCTTAAGAAGAGGAAAATTATGAAATATTCATCATTTTTTAATATAGATACCATATTTTGTTGAATTAAAAAAATCAGATTAAAGGGTATGCAATTCGTCTAGATTGACCCGCATGACAATGTCAATTTTTCCTCAAATAGTAGCATCGATGAATACTAAAATCTCGCAGTTACAGATTTTTTGAAAAATGTTTACACTTAGAATAAAATACATGCTTAGCAAATGGCCAAAACACGTGTATTTCAAATGGGGAAATCAACCCACATATCGGGTGGGGTTAGAGTCTAGATAAAAATCTGAACAATTAGGGTATAGTTTTTGAATTCTTTGGAGTCGATTTAGGGGTTGTCTGATAAAAAATTCGTCCGACCCCTAAATAAGAACCACCCTAATAATCATATATGAACATATATACTCATATATAATACATATATGCCTCAACATTACATCATGAATGATCGTATATGCCCATGTATGATCATGTATGTTCAAAAGTTCCGGGAAAAAATAGACATATATAATCATATATATAATTATAAATATGTAAGATTTACTTATTATGTAATTGAACAGTGAAATTAGTGTTTATTAAAACTAGTAAAACATATATATATATATATATATATATATATATATATATATATTATATAAAAATTTCGCCGCCGCGGCCGCCGCCGCCGCTGCCGTGTACAAGAATCGAGACGGCCTGAAGTTGGCCACAGACTAAGCAGGGTGAAGTTAGCCATGGAATCGAGAATCGAGCGCGGTGAAGTTGGCCATGGATTCGAGAATCGAGCATGGTGAGGTTGGCCATGGCATCGAGAATCAAGCGGGATGAAGTTGGCCATGGAATCGAGAATCGAGCGCGCTGAAGTTGGCCATGGATGGCCAAATTCAGCGGTTGGTTGCCGGGTGTGGAGGGGGGAGGCGTGGGATGGTGGGGAGGGGGTTGGGGAGCTGGCGGGCGGGGGGTCGGGGTTTGGGTTAGACGCGAACCTTTACGATGCGAGGGCGAAGTTGGCCATGGAATCGAGAATCGAGCGGGGTGAAGTTGGCCATGGAATTGAGAATCGAGCGGGGTGAAGTGAGCTATGGAATCGAGAATAGAGCGGGGTGAAGTTGGCCATGGAATCGAGAATGGAGCAGAGGGTTGGGGCGGCGGGGATGGGGCGGGGGGCGTGGGGGTGGGGGAAGGCGGTGGGCGGGAGTCAAGGTTTGGGTTAGAATTGAACCTTTACGACGCGAGGGTGCTTAGTATATATATATTATCGCCACCGCCGCCGCCGCCACCGCTGTGTACAAGAATCGAGGCCATGGCCAAGTTCGACCCACTCGATCCTCGATTCCATGGCCAGCTTCACCTCGCTCGGTTCTAGGTTTGGGTTTGGAGGTTTGGGTTTGATGGTTTGGGTTTGAAAGGTTTGGACTTGCGATGCGAGGGCACGTAGCGCCCGAGCCGCACGGGCCCCTAGTATGTATATATTATAACACTTGATTCCAGCATACCCGAATCCTTATAACTTAAGTAAACACTTATAAGTCATGTAAGCCGTGGAAACTTGTGTTCCCGGTCCGTACTGACTTAGATTTCAAAGTACATTTTTCTGGCCTATGTTACATAGATATGATACATGTATAAGAATACTACAAGTGGTGGTGTGTTGAAAGTATGTTGAAAGTGGTATGTTGAAACCGATGGTTGAGGGTTCAAATCCAAGTGGCGATAATTTTTTGTCTTCAATTTTTGTTTTTTAATTTTACTTGTTCCTTTGAAACTACTAACGATGAATAAAAAACCGATTTTTATTGTAACTATACTAATGAATGTATAGAATAATGAATGAATAAATAATTAAATATAGTTATATATAATTATGCATAATCATATATGGCTACATATGACTATATATGGTCATATGAGACAAATTTCGTTCATGATCATATATGAAAGATCATATATGATTATATATGACCATTTTTTCCCGGGGTGTTACGGTAGTGTTTTCTTGTTGTATAGATGTATTTTTGGTAGAGAAATAAATACCCAAGCAGAAATTTCATCCAGCTAGCCTAATAACGGATAAAGTCCTGTTCACGCACAGATCCCAGCCGGATCATATTTCGGTATGATATAGGTCAGGCTAGCCTTACATTATCCATGTCAGGGACAGATTAGGTGGTGCTAAGGACCGGCAAAAAAAACTTTGTTCCGAATAATGTGGCTAGCCTGATATTTCCCTGATCCGGGACGGAGCAGGAGTGTTAGTTCTGAGACTCGCTGCGAGATGTCACAGTACGGCGGACGCTCGCTCCCATACGGATGATGTGAATAGTATGATTATATATGCGACCGCGAGCATAAAAATTTTCTTCTCTACCGCGAGGAATAAAACCTTCCGAGAAGCCCTATTACGAAAATACTCTAAAAACACATAAAATTCTTGTGGAATAAAATTGATAAGCGATAAGGCGCCTGATCAATCTAGAAACCGTCCGCGATCAGGACCGGATAAGGTGCCTGATCAGGCAGGAACCGTGCGCGATCAGGGCCAGATAAGGTGCCCGATCAAGCTAGGAACCGTGCGCGATCAGGACCGGATAAGGAGCCTGATCCCAGCCCGTCCGGTAATAGCGTTATTCTCCTGACATGCAGCCTGATATGTAGTCTCATCAGGGCCTGATATGTAGCCTGATCAGGGCCGGATGTTGTTGTAAGACCAGCCTGAGGTGGTCCTGATCCCAGCCGGAATCAAATTACCGCTCGGGTAGTAGAGCTGTGAATGGGCCCAATTTTTCTCATGATTTGGCAGCATCTTCATATAGAGACATCACGAAAAATGTACGTAGAAACTTGCAAATCGGAAATTTGCACGTCGCCGCCTCAGACTTTTTCGCATTTACAAATCTTTCTCTGAGAGCAAACAGCTTTTACATGTGTTTGCTTCCTCATAGAGGAAGCATTGTAGGTACGAATAAATACTCAGGAAGCGATGTGCAAATTTTCAATTAAAAAGTTTTTTTACTGTCTCTGGTTATCGAAGTAATAAAACTTTGTATCGTAAAATTTTTGTGCTATCAAACTCTTTTTTTACATAATTCCAAAATCGCATAAAGTCTGGAGAAATAAACCTAAAATCGCATAAAGTCTGTACAGTTCGAGGGATTATTGCGAAATTGAATACCAAGTATCTTCGTCTATTAAACTATCATTATACAAATTTTGAGCCTGATACCCCGACTTATGCGCAAGCTAGATCGATCACGCGCTTTTTCCAAAAAATTAAAAATTTTATCAATCACAAAATTTAATACCATCAATCTTTATTACTCACGCTTTCGGTATAAAATTTTGAAATCTGATATCGTAAAATTTCTGAAAGCTAGAGCAACCACGCCGTTTTTTTAAATGTGAAAGTCGCATAAAATTTGCGCGCACGCGCACATGCTCACGCACACGCACGTGAGCATGTTCTCACGCACATTTTTTTAATGTGATTTTTCGTCGTTTTAGGACATTCTGAATATAATGACATGAAAACTTCGAAAAAAAAATTTTGCACGACAACAAAACTTGACTTATCAGAAAGCAATTAAAATGTCTCGAAAAAAATGTGTAATGATAAATTCGCTGCATTTTGAAATAATTAGGGATACTTTAAAATTACTAATTGTCCTTAGCATTCTATGGAAATCAAAGAACTGACGATATTTCCAAAAAAGACTGTTAAGCATCTTCCCTCATTTCTCTACAGTTCCCCCCAGTGCTTTATTTTTCAAACTTGCACCTTTTGCTATCTTGAGGCCTGAATTTTAAGATCTCAAGATTAAACTTTCCATTGAACCTAAGATAAATCCTAAGTTTGAACTTAAATGTCATTATAAGTTCATACTTAAGTTCAAACTTTAGAGCAAACTTCAGATGGATCTTAAGTTACAACTTAAATTTGGGTGAAGTTTGAACTTAAGAATCCTCTTGACCTTAAACTTAAGTTCGAGTGAACTTAATTATTTTGCCAACTAATGTCAAAAAACACGGTCGAGGGAGGCGATGAAAGAAGTTAGATTGATTCAAGCCTAAGATGGATCTTAACATCGAACTTCAAACCAAATTTAAGTTCGAACTTAAGATCGATCTGAAATTTGCACTTAAGTTTGAACTTAAGTATGAACTTATAATGATACTTAAGTTCAAACTTAAGATTCATCTTAAATTGGAACTCAAGTTCGATCTTATGATAGATCTTAAGAACTCGAAATTTGGGTCCAAAATCTCTATAAAACTCATGAAATTTCCAGTTAACTGAGAATATGTTTAACAATAAAATTAGATAAATACGCCCTTCGTTATTCATGTATATTCCTTCCGACTTCAATTCTTTTAAAAAAATGTCCTAGCTCCTCTGAAATTAAATCAAATTCATTAAATTTCTCAGTCACACCAAAGGGGAACTTTTTAAATACCTCCTTGAAGTACGTTTAATTGCCGATAAAAATCACGACGTTCTCTCGAGCAGTATGTCAAAAACTCTTCCGCCTATTGCTCTTCACACAACTCGATAACGATGCTAGACAATATTACAGATTTTTCGTATCGACCGTAAATAACGGCCCATTTTTCTTTCGTCCCTTTTTTTACTCAGTCATTAAGTGCTTCTCTAGATCTCCGATGCGACAGTACTTTTTTCTTCATCTTCGTCCTCAGTGGTTATATGTAATCGTCTTTCGTTCCGTCGCATCGACGTTTGATCGCGGTAAAGACAAGGAGCGAGACACGAAAACGATAGATCTCGACGTTGAGGAAACAAAAGTTCTAAATGTCAAGGAATGATACGAAGGGGTGGGGGCGAGCTGAAAGTTTTGTTACTACGAAGGATAATGAGAATGATATGGGAAATAGAAAAGACACAATACGGCAGAAGCAGAT
This sequence comes from Alloplasta piceator, assembly GCA_946863875.1. NCBI lineage: Eukaryota > Metazoa > Arthropoda > Insecta > Hymenoptera > Ichneumonidae > Alloplasta > Alloplasta piceator. The sequence continues at coordinate 17,217,230 of OX333076.1, forward strand.
ATAGAGAATGCCTCGGAGATTCTGATAGAGGGTTGAGAAGAAAAGGGAGTCAAAAGTGTGTGTATTTCGCTTAGGGGAGTCCAAGCGATATATGTGACTTTGGACCAATGGACCATGCGCAATTCCTTACGGATCTAATTGACCAGGGAGATAACACCGCCGATTTCTCCGTGCCGCGGGTAATAACGCTTCTACGCCTCTCCCTCCTTGTCGCTCTTTTCCTCATTTGTTTTTTATCTCAACAGCTCACTCGTGGCTTGCTTTTAATGGCAAAACTAATCGCCGCGGCCTGCTGGTACGCGAACGTTAAAGGTACGATTGTCTGGCTAGCCAACAGTGCCTTTTCGATTGAACTCGTCACGATCCATTCATTTTATACTCAACTTTTGGTCGCTCTTAAATTTGTGTTTTTTTCGGAAGGCAAGAAAAAATAAAAGATTCGCCCGATTTCAGAAAGTCTAAAAACCGATATTTCGAAACGCCATAACTCCGGTCCCCTTTATCCTATAGGGGAATTTTTTTCAATCGAAAAAGAGAGTGACGACGAAGAGAATGGAGCAAGGTTTCATAACAGGTAGGGCTTGAAAAATGTAAAAAAAGAAATTTCTTCCTTTTCACTGCAGACATGATCGAGCTCATATCCGACGACATTCTGAAGAGAATGCTATCGCATTTCATTTTTTCCGGCTTCTCATTTTCTTTTCGCGATCATACAGTTGCATTAAAAGAGAATTTTTGCCATTTTATCGTAGGGATTTCATTTTTTTAATTGAATATTCGTGATCAGTGGGCGATTTTCCATCAATATAGACCTTGAGATGTTTATAAAGACGAATAAAAAAAAAAAAAAGTTTTTTTCCCCTCCTAAGATATAGGTTTGCCCTGTTTTATTTTAAAACCCGATTTTGATCGAAAAAAGAAAATAGACCACAATTTTTCAGATCAAGGATTTTCGTGTATAAAACGGATTTTAATTTTGTTTCATTGTTTCGTTTTACTATAGAGAAAGTGAGAGAGTCTTTGGTCTTGGGATCGCGACAAGCACTTTTTTTTCTTAAATGCATATAATAGTGAAGGAAGAATCGGCTGCAATTCGGCCAGTGGGTCCAAATGACTGTGGACAATTTTTTTTGGTATAACGTTTCGATCCTTATTCGGATCCTCTTCAGATTTATTATTTCTAAAATTACATTCATTATTGTCTTATTTTGTGTAATATGTTTTACATTATAAGCTTAAGTGTTATGTGTCATGACTGACCTGAATTTGTATGGGTATTTTTTGATCATTTGGTGAATCTTGGATAATATTCATTATGAATCTATTGTATCAAAACGAGTCGTTTTTTGTGATCCTTGGTGTCTGCAAGAGGGAGGATTTTGATATTTTAATGCTTAGTTAATGTTTTTTGTGAGATCTTTGTGTACGTGTTATTTACCTATGAGTTTTATGTTTGATGTTCTCCAAGATTCATTTTTAATCAAAATTAACAATTTTAATTACACAGGGTTTCGAGAGCTGAGTAGTGACTGAGTATTGCCGTTTGCCGTTAGTTGTTTTTCTTGCCGGACTAGATGTGTTAACCGGTTTTAGACTGGTTTTAAATTGATAGCCCAGTCGAATAAGGATTTGACACGGAAAAAATTCCAAGTGGCAATTTTCCTTCAGAATTCGTTGGGAGGGGTCACTGGCAGTCTACATTTCGGTTTTCGGGATCCGCACCCTATTGCGTCATCCGCCGTCTTGAATTTGAGGGTGAATTTTTGTTTATTGAATAATTTGTTTATTTTCAATTTTACACGAAAAATCGTTTCCACCAAAGTTGTTTTAAATTGAATTTCCTACAATTTTGGTCCTCATCAATTTTTTCTGAGGATCAATATTTTTCGATTTAGACCCGAAAAGAGGTGGGTGGTGCACCTAAATATTCTATTATCTCGTTTATTATTGATTATTTATTTATTATTAATCAAATACTCATTATAAATTATTGTTAATCAATAATAATAATTATTATGATTATTAATTAATTATTATTATTAATCAATAATCATTGATTTTTTCGTATAAACGATAATAAATTAACTTGTTAAAAATTGAATTTTCTACAACTTCGATGCAGACCTTTTCTTTGTGAGGTTGATATTTTTGGGACGCACGCTTACGGTAAAGGGAAAGAAGAGTGTAAATAAACCATTTCCGAACTATACAACTTATGCAATGAAAAAAATGAAAATTTATTTTTATTTAGGCACATTTGTGGAAACCCTTTGCAATTGGAATTATGCCTGTTTGGAACGTTTAGCCGATGGTCCGGCCAAGTTTGGATCGTCTGATTCTTCATCATTACTATCGATGACTTCATCCAGAAGCTCAGGACGGTTGGTGGTGACTCGTTCTGACGGCAGGTTTTCTTCATTATCGATGTCGTCTTCATCGAGTAACTCTCGAATTGCGATGACGTTCTCGCATGTTTCTCCACCGCAGTTGTGGCATAAGACAGAACATTTTAGTCCTGCTTTGCGACAACCACACATTTTTCCGCACCCCGTTTTGCATTTGCACGAAATTGTCTTCAGCAAACATTCCGGTGCTTGATCGGCAGTTGTAGGGACAGGTTCTAATCCCCGATTAGTTTTTTTCCACCCCCACTCCGTAGCATCGACTCCATACTCCATCCACATTTGCACCTGCAGGTACGTCCTGTAGGTATGTTGTTCCGCTGCTGCCGAGGTAGGTGGAAGCGTCGCAAAATTGAACTTGCTCCTCGTGACTGACTTTGTGAACTTCTTAAATCTCAGATCGTTCAGTGTTTTGACATTTTCATCGCCTCCAAACAATGCGATTAGGAAACATTCCCCAGCTTAAGCCAAGAAATGTTTATGAATGTTTTCCTCTCGGAACAAGCTCAGAGCTTTGTCCAAATTATCATTGTTCTTGAGAGTGTTGAAGAATCTCAATTTTCCTACATTGAATATTGAAGACGTGGTATCGCATCCACTGAAGGCATGTAATAATAAAATATGTTTCGCTATAGACTCTTCATATTTGAAACTTGCCGGTGAATATAATTGTTCCGGAGTCCGTCCCCTGCCGGGTTTGTTGAAAAAAACGTTTTTCAAATCATACCCTAAGGCAGTCAGTATCACGAGGAGATCGATGTCCTCACCGATTATCGTGACTTTCCCGTAATTCGCGGCTTCTTGAATTGCCGTTCCTACTATGAAAGAATCTGCATCTGCAGGCGTTTGCATATTTTGAACGCTCGAATTTCCGAACAAGAAAGAAAAAATTGTCACCGTCACAAAGCTCGCTCTATGAGGAAGCAAAATCAATGATAATATTAACATCGTCATTAGTTTATCATAGTTTGTACGAATAAGTCAATTATTATTGATTAATAATAATAATTAATTAACAGTCATAACAATAATCATTATTGATTCATAATAATTGTTCATTAATAATAATTATTGATTAATAATCATTCATAATAAATAATTGATTAATAATAAACAAATAATCAATAATAAACGAGATAACAGAATATTTAGGTGCACCACCCACCTCTTTTCGGGTCTAAATCGAAAAATATTGATCCTCAGAAAAAATTGATAAGGACCAAAATTGTAGGAAATTTAATTTCAAACAACTTTGGTAGATACAATTTTTCGTGTAAAATTGAAAATAAACAAGTTATTCAATAAACAAAAATTCACCCTTGAATTCAAGATGGCGGATGACGCGATAGGGTGCGGATCCCGAAAACCGAAATGTAGACTGCCAGTGACCCCTCCCGACGAATTCTGAAGGAAAATTGCCACTTGGAATTTTTTCCGTGTCAGCCCCTTTTTTTATCTGATTCGACTGGGCTATGATAACTGTTAGATTTGGTTATGAATTTTCAATTGATGGATGGTAATTAAAGGTTTTTCAGTTGTTATTCAGAGTTTTATCACATTATTGAATTATATATGCTGCTTAGTTTGTCGGTGTCGGTTCTAAAATTGATCGCTTTTTAGTGTGCTTTAATCTGTATCATTTCCAGAATTAATCGCTTTTTGAGCCATTTTCATTATTAAAAATTTTAACGTCGTCAAATTTAAAATTGTGTTTTAGTTCTATTCCGTGTTTTGCTAACGCTGTGTTTACTGTGTTAGTGTAGTTTGGACTATTTTTGTGTTCATTGATTCTTGTTTTTAGATATCTTTTTGTTTGTCCTATGTACAATGCATCACAATCATTACAATCGATTTGGTAAACTACGTTGGATTTATCCATGTTGTCTATTTTATCTTTTGTAGAACCAGTGATAGAGTGAATATTGTGTTGGTTGTTAGTGACGAGTGTTATATTGAATTGTCGAAAAAGGCGGACTAGTTGATGGTGAATATTTTCAGTATAGGGTAAATTTATTAATCTGGAGGAGTCGAATGCGTTGTTATTATTTGATTGTGAATGCATTAATCTTAGCCTTTGTTTTATTACTTTTTCTGTGAGGGAAATTGCGTAACAGTTTTGTGTCATTGAGTTTTTGATTCGTTCAATGCTGACGATTTTTGGTGGAAGGATGCGTGTGATAGTTTTATTGCTCTGTCTACCAACATCATGATAATTCCTTTTTTTGGCTAAGAGGGTGGTGAGAGAAGTTTATGAATCGACCTGACCAAGTCGGTTTTCTGTACCACTCTGTGATTATTGAGTTGTTTTTGCGGATTAGCAAGATGTCTAGAAATGGTAATTTGTTGTTTGTTTCTACTTCAACTGTGAACTGTAGTTTAGTGTGGTATGCGTTAAAGATGTTAAGTGTTGAATCTATTTTGTCCGTAGGCAGAGCTATGATAATATCGTCTACGTATCTTTTGTATCGTGAATTTCAGTTTCTCTCAGCAGTTGGTTTCTAAGTCGATCATTACAATATTTGATAATATAGGGGCTAACGGTGAACCCATTGGTAAGCCGAATATTTGTTGATATATTTTGACGTTAAAGATAAAGTAGGTCGAGAACATTATGAATTCTATTGTTTTTATTACTTCGTTCAGTGGAAATTTTTCAGAGAAGAGATTTGATCTTTTTTGGAGGCTTTGTATGACTAATTCCGAAGGTACATTGGTGATGACATCAAAGGAAATGAGTTGGTAATTATCGGGTATGAAGATGTTCGATACGAATTTTTTAAACGAGAAACTGTCTTTAACGTGTGAGTTTGTTGTATCTATTAATTTTGAAAGTTTCGTTTGAATGAATTCGGCCAATTTATGTGTAGGACTATTAATAGAAGATACGATTAGACGTAGCGGATAATTATCTTTGTCAATTTTTGGAAGGCAGTATAATCGTGCTAAATTACAGTTTTCTGCTTTTAAATGTTTCTGTGTGGTTTCATCCATTATTTTGAGATTAGAAATTAGAATTATGAGATTGAATTATTTTGATATATAGAATAGAATTATGAGATTAGAATTATTTTGATATATAGAATAGAATTAAAACACAATTTTAAGTTTGATGACGTTTAAATTTTAAATAATGAAAAATGGCTCAAAAAGCGATTAATTCTGGAAATGATACAGATTAAATCACACTCAAAAGCGATCAATTTTAGAACCGACATCGACAAACTAAGCAGCATACATAATTCAATAATTTAATAAAACTCTGAATAACAACTGAAAACCCTTAAATTACCATCCATCAATTGAAAATTCATAACCAAATCTAACAGTTATCAATTTAAAACCAGTCCAAAACCGGTTAACACATCTAGTCCGGCAAGAAAAACAACTAACGGCAAACGGCAATACTCAGTCGCTACTTAGCTCTCGAAACACTATGTAATGAAAATTGTTAATTTTGATCAAAAATGAATCTTGGAAAACATCAAACATAAAATTCATAGGTAAATAACACGTACACAAAGACCTCACGAAAACATTAACTAAGCATTAAAATATCAAAATCCTCCCTCTCGCAGACACCAAGGATAACAAAAAAACGACCCATCTTGATACAATAGATTCATAATGAATATTATCTAAGATTCACCAACCCTAGAAAACACTGACGGTGGGTCCAGAGTAGGGCTAGAATTGGCAGCCATACGTTTGACTCTCGGCCGAAGGTTGACGCCAATGCTGGGCAACCGTCGGTTGCCCGGCTCGGTTGATAGGCTCGGTCCTACGGTCACTTACGAGAATCGGCCAATGCTTGGGGGCCAAGCGTTGGCCAATCGTCGTTTACAAGAATCGGCCAATGCTTAGGACCAATACTGGGCCAATATAGTACCGGTAAAGGATGCTTGAACTTTTTGTATGGACATTTGAGTCCAAAATTGTTTATTTATTCCATACATTTATTAGTAGTTATGATAAAAATCAGTTTTTTATTCGTAGTTAGTAGTATCTAAAGATCAAGTAAAATTAAAAAACATAATTTGAAGAAAAAAAAATATGTCGCCACTGGGATTTGAACCCTCGATCCTCTGTTTTACGCGTATCTCTGAATTGAACATGAATTAATTATTAAAAACAAAGATCTTTCGAAAATTAATCCATTTTTTTGACTGATTAATTTTCCTTGTATAGACGCGGATCGAAGAATATTTACGAGCCTCTTCTGAGATTTGAACCTACCTACCTATCGAGCCTACCTAGTGACCTACTACTGACACGCTAACCACTACACCATCGACTACTTATAATATTCAGATGCGTGTATCATATTTAGTCGGTACGGTCCTGGAAAGCAAGTTTTGAAGGGTTTACATAACTTATCAGAGGTTCCAAATTTAAATTATTAGGGGTCGCTTAACTAATGAGGGGTCAGAAATCCTGGAATTGTTTTGAGGCCTTACATAACTTGCGACGGGTAAGAAGTCGCGAAATTAAGTTATGAGAGGGGTCTCTCAAGTTATGAGGGGTCAGGTACTCTTGAATAAAGTTTTGAGAGTTCACATAGCTTATGAGGAGTCAGGGGCTACAAAATTAAGTTATGAGAGGTTACAAAATTTATGACAGATTATGGTTTTTGTCAAACTTAAGTTTTGAGGGCTTACATAACTTAAGAGGAGTCAGAGGTCTCGGAATTAAGTTATGGGAGGTCACTTGACTTTTTGTAAAACGATATACCATGAAAACATTGCTGATAATCGCAGTATGACTAACCGTTGGCTTGAAATCGGGCACCCAACAATTGGCACGCCACTTAGGGCCGACTGTTTGCCAGCCTTGGACCTCATACCTGGTTGCCGACACTTGGCCAATGTTGGGCCAATAATTCGTGCTAACTACGGGCTAACGCTGGCAATGCATCAGGCTCTACTGTTTTACTCGATGCTTGGCCCGATGCCAGGCCAAATAGATTTGTCGGTACTGTCTTTTGACCCTAGACCAATTATAGGCCGATTATATTCAACTCCGTGCTATGAAAATCGAAAAAAAATCAATTATATGTGAGATATTGACCAGAGCAATTTTGAATAATAACAATATTAACAAATTATTAACAAATCGTTACAAAAAAAAATTCTGCAAATATTCAGAAAACTTTTTTTCTTTTCATATTAGATTAATTCGTCCATTTTTTCAATATACGGTAAGCATTTTGAAATTTTATTTGTTTTATTATTTTATTTTTGCAAATTTTTCGAACACTGTATAAACAGAACCACTGATCGTCAATTCAGTGGGAGAACATTCTCACGAGTAATGAAAAATTTGTATATACGAAAAATGATAAATACTTTTTTATTTTTCATAATTTTTAAATTATGAAAATTATGATTCGTTAATAATTCTTTAATATTGTTATTATTCAAAATTGCTCTGCTCAATATCTCATACATGATTGATTTTTTTCGATTTTTATAGCATTGAGTCAAATAAAATCGGCTCATCATTGGTCTAGCATCAGAAGCCAGTGCCGACAAATATATTCAGCCTAGCATCGGCATAGCATCGGGCAAGCAACGAGGGAAATGATATAGCTCGATGTGTTCCCAGAATTAGCCCATAGTTAGCACGAATTATTGGCCCAACACTGGCCCAGCATCGGCAGCCAAGTGCAGGGTGTATCGGATAACCAACGCTGGAAAACAGTCAGCCCCAAGCTGCATGCCAAGCGTTGGGTGCCCGATTTCGATCCAACGGTTGGCCATATTGCGCGCAACGGCAATGTTTTCATGGGAAATGATCAAAAAATACTCATACAAATTAAGGTCAGTCATGACACATAACACTTAAGCTTATAATGTAAAACATATTATACAAAATAAGACAATAACGAATGTAATTTTAGAAATAATAAATCTGAAGAGGATCCGAATAAGGATCGAAACGTTATACCAAAAAAAATTGTTCAGTGTCTTTTGGACCCACTGACCGAATCGCAGCCGATTCTTCCTTCACTATTGTCTCTATACGGCCGCATACCCAAATCAACACTTAAATGCATATATGAAGGATCAATGTCCAATGTATCTTTGTATAGAATAGGGTGTGCGGGAAAGCAAGGCCGAGTACCATCTGGCAGACAGGAAGATCATGTATAATGCTATACATGTATGTGGAAATCAGTATACTGGAAGGAAAAACAAAACGGAGGCAAGGTTTGAGCCCAATGTAAAAACAATTCCTCGCGAAAAAACACACAAAACCACAACTCACAACATCTACCATCCCTTAATCAATCACCAGATTGAAATTGTTTTCAACTCCAGTTAATTAAAATCAATTCATAATCAACACGCAATTTGATTCCTTGACTCTGATATTTTCATTAAAATTAAGTCAACGTGTAAATCCTGTAGCTATATGTTTCCCAAAAACAGATTCTTGTTACTATATGAATTTTTTGTCGTAATTACTCGTATACCTCGGAATTATTACTAAAAATAAAATTAATGAGTTGTTCATTTGTTAGTGCAACAACGATTTTCCAAAAACCCTTAATTCGTATCTTCAATCGAGCTAAGCAACTCCAAGAGGCCAAAACGATTTTTCTTCCCCCGATCACGCGCGTCATCTCGTAAAAAATCCTCGTGGGATATTTCGTCCGTGACTAAAATCAGCTGTAGAGCTGGACACATTAAACACAGAATTTTGGACCGTATGAACAATGGCGTAAGCATTTGGCTATTACGTAACTCCCGAGGTGAAGCTCGTGGCTGTTATTGTACACGAGGTAGGGAGAGGGTGGAATAAATAGGGGTAGATCATGAAGGAGGTGTGTTGACTGGTGTATTTATCTCTCGGGGCAATCCGCGATCGTCACGAGGCTTTATAAGACGACGGAAAATGCTACGATATACTTTGACGAAACTGACCGGTTTCTTTCATCTCCCTCTGTCTTTATATCTGATACGTCCAGCTAAGAATCATGAGGGCCCTATTTTATCATGACGAACACGTTGATTCAAGGTCTTTTTGCCTTATAGCCCTACATGATCCTCACTTTTTATCTTGAGATGAATATATATACGTATATATGGGTGTATGTGAAAATTGTGAGGAACTCGTCGGAGAAAGCGCGTGCAGGAAGGACACGTATGAACCCCGGATAGACGCCGTTGGATATATAAGTATTCCCGAAGGCGAAGGGGGCAATTTGTCCCGGTCATTTGGCGAGTCCGTCGGGACTCCCTGACTGTAATCCAATCACTGGCCACACTCCTTTCCCCCTCAACGCTATCGTCGCTTTTCTTTCATCTTTGTCCATCTCCCTTTCTCCCATTCTCACCCTTCTCTGCGATAACCTCTCTCTCTCTCATCCGTATATCCGATCTCTTGTTCCTCATCGAGATCCAGTCTCATCACCGGGAAATCTCTCAACTCTCTCGGGTCTGGCTGCAAGCATGTGTACAAAAATTCTGGAATTGTGGAGTTCTCTTGAATTTTCAAAAAAAATCGATGAGAATATTATCGGGAAATTTTTATACTTCTTTTCTTTTTAATAACGAATGCATTCTTCAAAATAATAAATTTGTTTTAATTGCAAGTAATTAAACATTACTCATCAGAATGTAATCAAAAAATTTGATTAATATGTGGCTGACTTAATTCGGTTTGAAATTTTTTTTTCAAATCATAATTATCTAAATATTTTGCATAATTCAAAATGCGATATATGCCTATATATAGGGGGGGTCGAAAGGTGCTACGCGCCTTTCGACGCCAAGTTATTCCCCTCCCCTGCTCTAACCACCCTCTCCGCCCTTGAACCCAAACCCAAACTTTACCCTTACCCACCCCCTCCCCAACAATACCCTTCCCTACCACAAACCCAAACCCCAACCCGACCCCTCGATTGTTGTACACGGCTGCGGTGGCAGCGGTGGCAGGAGCAAAATATTTATATAATATAGAGATATAGAGAAATATAATAGTATAATAGTATATTATATAATATATATATATAATAATAAACACTAAAAATAAATTGATTTTGATTAATTTACTGATAGATCGATATTTATTAATTGACAAGGTTTTTTTAATTTATACTTCGCACAAAGAAAATTATTTTTATAATTCGATAAGTCTTCATCGTCGTAATTCGAACAATCTTGTGCATTATTAGAAATAAGTTTAAAAATCAAAGGTGCATTTTTTTCAAAATTGTGGAACAAGAAGTACGCGAAATTTCGAAATCGATTTGAATTTCACACGAGAGAGTCATGTTACAGAATATATGCCATAATATATATACATTTTTTTCTCGCTCATTCTCCATCACAAATTACGTTTTGTATTCCGGCCACACACATTCATTCCCTCTTCTTCGTTGACTCTTTCTTTAAGCTATTCTGTTCTCTCTTAGCTTCGTTCCTGGACCCTACTCACTCGCGATCGTCAACGAGAGTAGCCCGATTTTTCCGTCGAAGAATCCTTCGCCAAACTGGGAATCTGAACCCCCTTCCCTCCTGCTCTTCTACCACGTATCATCGCCCTTTTTCTCTCACATTTCACCATCAATCCGCACATGGGACTCTCTGTTGACTCGACGGACACGCCGCGCCGGCACTGATTCTGAGCTATACCTGTGGTTACTACTTCTCTCTATCACGAAATATTTTTTTCTACTCCGAGAGAATATCCAAAATATCTAACAACTCTCTCGTTCTGTACTTTGTTGTGGGTCTTTTGTACCATGAAAAATACTGTTTCGAGGATCAGCTGAATTTTCCATGGGATTAGCGTTTTCAAATTAAGGGCTGACACCATTCTAGCGGTCGAAAAAAGTGCGTAATTTTGAATATTTATTTTGCAAATATGGAAAGAGGAATAGGATTTCTTTTTAGACGGTTTTTCAACACATATAGAGGAATTTAAAAAAATGCTCACCATCATGCTGATATAAAATGACGGCGCAGAGCCGAATCTTTAAAGGCGCCTTTTTTAAACTCCCTGACGGGACAATGGACTTATGGTAAAGTATAAGACCTACTGATACGAAAGACCAGAAAATTTTATAACCCAGTGAACACGTTATGTTGTAGCAATGTAACATGAAAGTTACATATAATGTTACAATGTTATTCCTATGAAACATGGCTGTTATATAACGTGCAAGTAATATGTGATATAACATTTGTTATATGCAGGTTACATAACTGGTATATAACTTTGATACATTACAGTAATGTAAAAAAGTTTTGTAGCCGTTACGTAATATATGCTTATAACGAAGTGACATTACAGTAATGTAACATTTGTTAGATTGCGGCAATATAATATGGAAGTTACATGTAATGTTACAATGTTATTCTTGTGATACATAACTGTTATATAACGTGGAAGTAACATGTTATGTACCATTTGTTATATGCAGGTTACATAACTGGTATATAATGATTTTATATTACAGTAATGTAAACAAATTTCGCAAAATAATAATATTGCAGTTATATGACCGAAACATTACAATTATATCATCGTAATATTGCTGTTATATAAACCCGGGAAAAAAATCATATATGATCATATATAATCATATATGACTTGGTCATGCATGATCCTGAACGAAATTTGTCTCTATATGATCATATAGAGACAAATTTCATTCAGGATCATGCATGACCAAGTCATATATGATTATATACGATTATATATGACCATTTTTTCCCGAGATATATGACCATGCATGGGCATATACGATCATTCATGATGTCATGTTAACGCATATATGATTATATATGATTATATATGACCATTTTTTCCCGGCATACATGATCATACATGGGTATATACGATCATTCATGATGTCATATTAAGGCATATATAATCATATATGATTATATATGATCATATATGATTTTTTTTTTCCCGGGAATGCAATATAACAGTTACATTAATGTAGCATTACATTCCAATATTGCGGTTACATAACTGTTTAACAATCTTATATTGCTGAGTAGGAAATTGTAACTTACATGTAACTTACACGTAACGTTTATGTAATATTACATGTTACAAACGGTAACATTGCCGTTATATTGCTGCAACATTACTGTGTCCAATAGGAATCTATATACTATTGGCTATGGCGTAGGATATTTTTTAATCAAATTGTATTGATATACTTTTGAAAAAATTAATCGATTTTTGGCCGAAGAGTGAGTCAATCGTTTATAAGAAACGAAATTATATTGTATAAGAAAATTGAGTGCCTAGAAGCCTAGGCGATAGAAGTGAAACATCCCAAACTCACCCCCTAGATCACAAATATTCCTACGGATAAAACTTTTCTTTTATAACAGAATTAATATTTATTATTTTTGAATTTGTTTGGGAGCTAGGTTTATGAAATAGGACCTTTGATGTTTGTGCTCCCATTTGTAAACCATTTATTCATTGATTTCCATATTTTCATGTTCCAAAAAAGACACAATGGGTTTGAAGTATGAAAAATATGTGGTAAATACTTGTGATTCTTTCAAAGATTCTTTTGTCGCATCGGATGAGAATCTTCCGAAGATTCTTTGAAATAATGAGGTTTTTTCGAAACCTCACGAAAAACTGAAAACTGACCAATTCCAGTCAATTTTCGAAAAAGAAGAAATTTGAGGAAAATCAAAAAACTTCATTTAGGAAAAAGATATAACATCAAGAATAAAAAACAGCATCATGCCCCAAATTCCGTTTTAACACGGCGTTAAATCTTGGAAAGATTAATTGGAAGAATTTTAGAAAGATTCATTTAAAGAATCTTGGAAAAAATGATTAAAAGGATCTTTAAAAGATCAACTGGAAAAATCTTGGAAAGACTGATGTACAGAATCTTGTACAAGCTGATCGGTCGGGAAAATTATTCCCAACATTCTCCGGACCTGATTCTTAAATGAACGTTGCCAAGATTCTGTAAATGAATTTTTCCAAGATTCTTTAAATTAATTTTTCTAAGATTCGTCCAATTAATCATTTCAAGATTTAACGCCATGATGGTCATCTTTATTTTTGATTTTCTATCTTTTTCCTAAATTAAGTTTTTCGATTTTCTGAAATTTCTTCTTTCTCGAAAATTGACTCGGATTGGTCAGTTTTTAGTTTTTCGCGAGGTTTCGAAAAAACCTCATTGTTTCAAAGAATCTTAGGAAGAATTTTTGAAAGAATCGTAAAAAGATTCTTCCAAAGAAGATTTATTTCTTTTTCAGTCGCTTTTTCATTTCATCGGAGTTTGGGTGTACCCCCCAACGAGCCGTAAGAAGTTTCACTTCAAAAACGGCTCATTGCTTCCATGGAGAATGTCATTGTAAAACTACTATTAAAATTCCAAATAGCTCTATGCAACGGCGGTTGAGTAATCTGTCATCCCTGTTTCAAAAGAGTAGTTTCAAGAAAAATGCATTGTCATCGTCCTCAAAAAAAATTAAAAATTAGTTTGAATTTTTTTTCCTATTACAGGACTAATTGGACATCGTTTTTATGATCCTAAAGTATTTTTCAAGCCAAAAACATCAATTTTCTCAAACTTCTAGAGTGGTATACCCCTTGAGCAAAATTTGTTATCATAAAGAAAATGTCGAAAACGATTTTTTCAATGTTTATTTTTCGTTTACAGAGTCTTCTTTTTTAATACGATCGTGGAATATCTACAAAATGCGAGCTAAAGGGTAACGTAGGAAATAAAACTTACCCCAAGAGCGAAGATCGTGCCGAAGGGCGAATAAGGCCATACGTGATCTTAAAGGAAAGGGCATTTTCCACGTTCTTCTTCTTCCCTTTCTCTCCGCTAAAGAAATTAGCCTTGTTTTGCGAGGCGCATTTTGCACGCCCTCCATACTCTCGCGCGAATATTTCATCTCTTTAGTCCCTTCAGAATTTTCATTTCTAACGTCTGCCTTGTTCCTTTTTTTCTTTATCCTCAAACTGACCCTTGAAACAACTCGCAACACTTGTAAGCTGTTCTCTCACGTCGTTGGAACGTCGTGAACGCTTTTGATCTTGAATAAAATTCGGCCCTCTTTTTTTCTCCACCATTTCACAAATATGTATAGTTGTGCAATTGACGATAAATGTTTACCGCAATAACATTTTTTTTGGAAATTAGCGGCTAAAAATAATTTTCTAATAATGTTCTCAAAATCTCAACGTGAAAACGTTTTTCAGACGTTTTCGCACGTCTTCCTCAAGGAATGACATTCTTCGTGAAGTTGTTCGGTAGTTTTTATACCCAGTAAAACGGCAGGGAATGTTTATCGGGCGTAATAATTGTACGAGCTTAATATACTCCTGGCAGTTCGGTTATCGGCGAGAGTACGCGATGCCGCAATTAACGGTGGCGTGATTTAGGACAACCGAGAGCGTTACGGGGGTCGAATCTCATGCCCGACACTGTAACCCACGTGAGATTTGATTTATCGCTCGAGTGACTCGCCTCCCTATATATATATATATGAGTCATTCCACGTCAATTTAACGACGTTTTGTCAGTAACCCCCTTCGATTTTTTTTTATTTTGATATATGCAATATACGGGGTGTCCCATTTTAATCTTACAGTTGATTTATTTTGAAAAATATTGCTCCGATCAAAAATTGAGTGGGATGAAACTTTTAGGGTTCAGAGGGGGACATTCAAAAAAATTTTTTGCTTTGGTCCAAAATTCAAAATGGCGGCGTTAAGATAGCTAACATGTTTTTTTTAAATGGAAACATGATTTTTTTTCACCAAAATTTTTTTCAGATCAAATCTAACATCTTTTGTAGGAACATTTTTTTGATACAGCCTACAATAGAGGGTGTCCCATTTTAATCTAACAGCTGAATTATCTTGAAAAATACTGCTCCGATAAAAAATCCAGTGGAATAAAACTTTAAGGGTTCAAAGAAAGCCGTTAAGAAAAAATTTTTTTTTGGTCCAAAATGTAAAGGGGCGGTGTTAAAATGGCCGAAAGGTTTTTTAAACAATGAAAATATGATTTTTTTCACCAAAAAATGTCTCAACTCTAAACTAACAACTTTTGTTGGAACATTTTTTTTATTCAGTCCATAAGAGATCACCATTTTTTACTATTTTAGTATTATCCGGGATAACCACGAGGGCGAGGAGGTAGAGTCTCGTCACTTTCGCAGTATTTTTTCCACTCCAAACTCTCCTTGTTAGTGTATTTGACTGTATGAGTATGTGATTTTATAAGTGTGTGAGTGTGCAATGTTGTAAGTTTGAGTGTGTGGATCACTCATAAGGATTAGGTCTCCACGGCTCGTCATTTCCGCAGTATTTTTAGACTCCAAACCCTTCTTGTGAGTGTTCTCTGAATTCTTCCTAAAGGTGTTCAAAGATTCCACCATTCATGTTTAAATACATCTGAACTCTCCTCTCAAAACCATCAACTGTTCTTAAGAAAACTTCTCTCGGGATTGCACGACAGGCAGCTCTTATCCGCTCCCGCATATTCTCTCGTGTTGCTGGAGGTTGACGGTAGACAACGTCTTTAAGATAAGCCCACAAGAAAAAATCGGGGGAGGTAAGATCAGGTGACCTTGGAGGCCAATGGACAGGTCCATCTCGACCAATCCACCTTCGACCGAATGTTGCGTCCAGTTGATTCCGAACAATACGAGCCCAGTGAGCAGGTGCACCGTCTTGCTGAAACCACATCTGTTGACGTGTATCTAAATCAAGGTCTTCTAGCAAAGTAGGCAATTCATTTTGCAGGAAATCTAGATAACGGGCACCCGTCACCGTTCCCTCGAAGAAATAGGGACCTATTATTTGCCTGTTAATTATTCCACACCAAACATTCAAACTCCACTGATGCTGGTGATGGATTTGTCTCACCCAATGTGGATTCTGATCAGACCAATATCTGAAATTCCACCGATTTACCTGACCTCGGTTGTTAAATGTTGATTCATCACTGAACATAACGAACCTCAAAAAGTCTGGGAATCGCTCGATGCGTCTCAATGCCCACCGACAAAATTCTACTCTTCGCAATGGATTAGGATAAGGCGTGTCTTGATGGAATTGTATGCGGTACGGATGGAATCTTGCATCTCTCAATACTCTGTGTGCCGTAGATCTGGGAACGCCCAGTCGTTCCGAGATCACTCTAACACTCAAATGAGGATCGTTTGCTATCATGGCTAAAACAGCCATCTTTCGAGCCTCATGTGGACCATTAAAATCATTGTTGACGTTTTGGACACGTTGGCGGTGACGGGTTATCCGACCTGCTCTCGCTCTCAATTCGAGGGTTCGGATTGTCTGTCGCGATGGGTGACGACGATAAGGATATTCGCATCGATGCAAATTTTCGGCTTGTAAATAATTGCCCCGACATCTCCCTAAAATAATGAGCATGTCAACGATTTCGTTGGCTCTGAAATCAGCCATTCTTGAATTGCCGTCAATGAAGTGTTAACAAATTTGCGATAAAAAACGCGTCTATTGAAGCATCCTTCTTGAGATTTTTTTTTTTTTAATTTCTATCAGAAGCAAAGCGAACTTGAAACTTTAAAAATTCGGTTCCTTGAGCGAAATTATAAAAAGTTACATATCGCAAAATTTGATTTGGAGAACCATGAAAATTTGTATTGTCCTATCCGTATCCAGTTAACAGCAAAATTTCAACAGCGATACATTCAAGAAAACAAATCCGAACACTGACAAGCCCTTTCAAACTTATGTTTTTAAATTAATACTAAGCTCTTACGACAAACAGTTGATGGTTTTGAGAGGAGAGTAAAGGCATGTTTAAACATAAATGGTGGAATCTTTGAACACCTTTAAGAAGATTTCAGAAAACTTTCACGAGGAGGATTTAGAAGATCTCCTCGGCTTCGTCATTATGCTGCATAACGCTAAAATAGTCAAAAATGGTGTTCTAGTCTAAAATATCCGGGCTATAAAAAAAATATTCCTACAAAAGATGTTAGATTTGATCTAAAAAATTTTTTGGTCAAAAAAAATCATGTTTCCATTTTTTAAAAACATGTCAGCGATCTTAACGCCGCCATCTTGAAATTTGGACCGAAACAAAATTTTTTTTTGAACGTCCCCTTCTGAACCCTAAAAGTTTCATCCCACTTGATTTTTTATCGGAGCAGTATTTTTCAAGATAATTCAGCTGTTAGATTCAAATGGGACACCCTCTATTATAGGCTGTATCAAAAAAATGTTTCCACAAAAGATGTTAGATTTAATCTGAAAAAAATTTTGGTGAAAAAAAAATCATGTTTCCATTATAAAAAAACATGTTAGCCATCTTAACGCCGCCATTTTGAATTTTGGACCAAAACAAAAGATTTTTTTGAACGTTTCCCTCTGAACCCTAAAAGTTTCATCCCACTTAATTTTTGATCAGAGCAATATTTTTCAAAATAAATCAACTGTAAGATTAAAATGGGATACCCGGTATAATGCATGCAAAAAGAAATATCCATGTAAATTTTTAGCACTCTATTGGTTAAGAAACCGATATCAAAGTTATTGATTTTTCATCAAATATTCTGAAAATAATCATAACTTCTACAATAACCAAGATATTCTAACTTGTTAAGAGGTCATTTTGTTTTGTTTTTCAATATACTTTTCGAACAAAATATCGAAAATTAAGAAGAAAAAAAATTTAATGTCTTTTTAGCTGTTTCTAGCTAAAAAGTTGGTTCATCTTTTAATGGGACTCCTTCGATTTATTTTTAAAAAAATCATGAAATTCTACGTAAAAAAACAAAATTCTTGAAATTTGACCGAAGATGGGACTCAAATAACTTCTTATTGAAAAAAAAAATCGATTTTTTTTCTCGTAATTTTGATCTTTTTTCTTTTATAACTACAATAGTTGATTTCAATTATGTTAAAATAAATAATTTAACTTCTCTCACATATAAAACGTACTTCTATTGTAATTCTTAATGCATGTCAATTATTGTAATTTACAAAGGAAATCTGTGAGAGAAGTTTAATTATTTATTTTAACATAATTGAAATCAACTATTGTAGTCATAAGAAAAAAAGATCAAAATTAAGAAAAAAAAGTTTAATTCGAAGTTATTTGAATCCCATCTTCGGTAAAATCTCAAACATTTTATTTTTTTACGTAGAATCATATAATTTTTTTTGCGGAAAATCGAAAGTGTATCATTGAAAGAAAATCTAATTTTTTAGCTTAAAACAGCCAAAGTCATAAACAAATTTTTGTTCTTATTTTTTGATATTTTTTTCAAAGAGTAGATCGAACAACAAACAAAAATGACCACCTAGCAAATTAGAATATATTATTATTGTGGAAGTTATGATTATTTTAAGAATATTTTTTCAAAAATCAATAATTTCGGTATGGTTTAAGGTAAGGCATACCAGTGTAAAATTTTCAAAACATCAAAAAATTTTTTTGCCTTATTGGACAGCTTAGAGTTTCAAGAATATTCTGTGAAAATTTTAAGGCCGGATCTCTAATACTCTCCAAATGGCAGCCGTCTAAAGAGCGACTCAGCGACCGCTCGCAGGTATGAAATCGATAGTTAAATCTTTAAACGCGTTTTTCTCGAAACGGCATTTTTCAAATTTGCTGATATTGTAACTCAAAGAGCTATTATCCGATTGAAATCAAATTTGAACTGAGTACTCGTGAATATATTTACTGTACGATGAACTAGGATATTTTTTATTGGATGAAAATTGACGATTTCTCATTGAAAATACGACCATTTTTTAAGCAAGAAAACAGACTTGTTTTTTCATAACTACGCCATTTTGTTAGTTTTTGATATTTTTCAAAAATCCTAGTTCAGCGTACAGGAAATACCTTCGAGTTCAACGACTTTTTTTATTTTGCACTTTCAACTTCTCAATCCCCCGGAATTATGGCCGCAGTGGAGGATTTTTTTTTGCGCCTCCGAAGACAGCGCATAAACCGGTTATGCATCGGTATATTTAAGTGAACAAAATCAAGAGTCGCGACAGCGACTCGAGACAAGTACATTACCTAACCTTACCAACACGAGGAGCTTCCAGCGGACTCTCTATAGAGCAGAGGGGTGACACACCAATGCTGTTCCTATACGGTGGAACGGTACGCCTGACAGACTGTATTTTTCGTTAGGTTGCTGGCCTATACGCAGCGCCACTAATCTTCTACGCTGCCCCGCTCATAAGAACACTAGAATACTATAGTCTTCTTGTGTGCATTCTGATCTAGTCTTCTTGCCCGCACCCGCACAGAAGATTAGTGGCGCTGCTGGTTGATCGATTGACGAACTAAACATCAGCCGTAATTTGGGTACGGCTCAGCGAGCTGTGTATTATCCCCCTGCTATACAGCAAGGATCTTGATTATACACAGGAGTATATCTATATTAAAAAATAGATTTTTTCGATTATACTTGGAATATACGGTGTAGAACATGTTAAAAATACAGGTATTGTTCGTTATTTTTTTCTCTTTCCGTCGACATCCAAATGAATGGTACAGGTGACTGCATATGGAAGATATCGAATTTATATTGTTATTTTCCGAATATTACGACGATCATGGTTTTTCTCCTTCCTCGATTTTTCGCAGAACGAATTCCCACTGCACGAGCCAATCCCAATCACTGATACAATTTCTGTGCTCAGTGATTGGCCTGTGGTCGGACGATAAAGCGAACCACGTAAAAATATTTTTTCGCTCCATCTAACAGAGAATCAAACAACCAAAATGATGATTGCAGAAACCTACGTACCGACCATCATGTATAACCTAAAAAATAAATATCGATGCAGCTGTCTTCCCGAGCAACTTTATATGTACTAATTGCAGTGTTTTTTTTTTTATAAAACGTGCATCGAGTTAATATATATAATAGTATATATATATATTGTAACACGAAATCGTGTACATATGGACAATTCGGAAATAATGTCGGTAGCGGGTTGGATAGCTCAGTTGGAAGAGCACTTGACCGGCAATCGAGAGGTCCCGGGTTCGAATCCTGGTCCCATCCCTCCGCATTTATTTCTGAATTATCCATAACGCAAAAAGCGTTATAAGTGGCGCCCGACAATGACACGACCTCTGAATAACCACGGAAAATTAATTTCGTGGTTGCCGTGTAAAAAGAATCCAAATCCGTGAGATCCATCCACCACCTTTCTGCTAGCCAAGCTCCCCCACTCCTCCCTCAGGCCGACGCCTGTAGTGCCCCTTCCCATACCTCATACCCCCCCCCCTCAGACAATCCCAGTCTGTTGTACCCGTTGCGGTTGAGTTGAGTTTGCGTTTGAGTTCGAGTGCGAGCCGCTAGATGGCGGCTCGACTCTGGCAGGGGAGATTGTAACACGAAATCGTGTATATATGGACAATTCGGAAATAATGTCGGTAGCGGGTCGGATAGCTCAGTTGGAAGAGCACTCGACCGGCAATCGAGAGGTCCCGGGTTCGAATCCCGGTCCCGTCCCTCCGCATTTTTTTCTGAATTGTCCATAACGCAAATATATATATTGTCGCATTTGTTTTAGTTGATTTTCATACATTTTTTGAAAAATACTTTGAATTCAATGGTGGTTTGACAAAACACTCATTGTAAATAGAAATGATTTGTTTACAAAATGTGCATTGAGTTAAAATGTATATATCACAATTGTTTGAATTCATCTTAAATATTTGGAAACCTTAAAAAAAACGATATGTGCTCAATAAAAATTCAAAAACCATATTTACAGTTTGTATAGAAAAAATTGGTGTAGTGATTTGTGCTGCCAGAATATAATAATTTATGTCCTTGAAGATTTGAATGTTCCCTTGAACAAAAAAAATGATAAATTAATTCACTCAACGCAAAATTTAAAGGCTTTCCCAATTCTTGGTGAATAATTCTTCTAAATTATGGAAGGCGGTCTAAGAATTGTTTGCCAAGGACTTCCGGAGACTTTCAATTTTTTATTAATGTAACATGTTCGTCGTTTTTTCAAAATGATTTATTTAGAATTTATTGTGATCTGTCAAAAAATGTATTTAGAATTTATAATGATCGAAATTTTTTTATATCATTCAGTTTAATACCATACTTGATACTATTAATATTAATCTTAGTATTTATAATATTTTGTTTGCTGCGCACCGATCAGAATTCTATTCATAATGAGTTCCCGGGAAAAAAAAATCATATATGATCATATATGAATCATACATGATTATATATGCCTTAATATGACATCATGAATGATCGTATATGCCCATGTATGATCATGTATGCCAGGAAAAAATGGTCATATATAATCATATATAATCATACATGCGTTAACATGAGTAGTAAGGTACAGGGATAGGGAGACCGTGTCCTTCCCCCACTCCACCGTCCTACCCCCACCCCTCCCCTTTCTGGCCTCGTCCCCACTCAATGGTTTCCCCCACCCCTACCACTATGGGCCGTATGGACATCTGTGATTGGTCCCCCACCCCCCTTAGCCACGCCCCTCCCACCACCATGTGGAAATTCCCCGAGTGCTGATTGGTCCCTATACTGGTCACCCACCCCTACCATAGTGCCGTAGACGATTTGGGGGTGGCACCCCTAAAATTCCCCGAGCGCTGATTGGTTCCTATACTGGTCACCCCCCTCCAGAATTTCCCGAGCACTGGTCCCCATACTGGCCACCCTCAAAATTTTCCGAGCGTGGGCCCCCCGTACTGCAGCCCCCACCCACAAAGCAACCTTAGCAGCCGGTTGATTAGTTTACGGCATATCTTACAGTCGGTAAAGCAGTGCTTCTTCTCAGCGTTGGTCGGTAAATACCGTGCGTCGGTAACTTATCTTCTAAATCGCATGTTTGATTGGGATAAAGGCTTTTAAATAAACAACACGTGTCGATGTAGATGATTAAATTTGTTTATTCATAGTTATGAAATAATGGCAATCTCATGACCATGTCACGTTGCTTATACAATTGATTGATACAATGAAATTAAGTCTCTTTCTCGATATTTTCCCCAACTTGACACGTACGGCAGGTTCTTATTTGAGGCGCTGGTCCATCGATATGATGTCTCATTGTCGGCAGATTATTACGCTGATAACACGGCAAGTGCGAGGCGACCTCCTCGTCAGCCTTTATATGTTCCGGTAGTTTGTGTCATAGTTTTTCGATGTCGTTTCCCCAGTGTTTTAGCAATAGGTTCTTTGGAATATTTTCCAACTCGCCGCTAGTGAGGTCGAAAGCGGATTTTACGACGCCCATGTATAAAAGCGTGTCAAGTAGGCTCATTTTAAGCGAGAGAGAAACGCGATGCGTTCGCTTCAAAATTCTGTTACAGACTAACTCGCGCCGAACGTTTCACGGGTATATGTCTGCGAGAAAAGGAGTGTTGGGAGGAGGAGGGGAAAAAAATAAAATGAATGACATTACATTTTTTATTTATTACAAGTAACAGTCAATGCGTGGTGTACATGATTGTATACATTGCGAGGAAATATCGAATCTGCCTCCTTTTATATGATAATTTTTGTTATTATGCGGACGGCGTTTTACATTCTTATTCTTACGTCTAGAATTTTTTAACCTCTTATAATAGTTGGCTACCATTTTATCGTTTCGAACCCTATTCTCTGAGAATTTCCGACAAAAAAAAGCCAGAGTACGGCCACGAGACATATGATCAAGAAACATGCCAGTGGACACAGTAATGTTGCAGCAATGTAACGGCAATGTTACCGTTTGTAACAGGTAACATTACATGGACGTTACATGTAAGTTACATGTAAGTTACAATTTCCTACTCAGCAATGTAACATTGTTACATAACAGTTATGTAACGTTATGTAACAGTTACGTAACAGTTATGTAACAGTTACGTAACAGTTATGTAACAGTTACGTAACAGTTATGTAACAGTTATGTAACAGTTATGTAACAGTTATGTAACAGTTATGTAATAGTTATGTAACAGTTATGTAACAGTTACGTAACAGTTATGTAATTGTGTTACGTTACTGTAAATAGAATTAATTGTTGTTAAACATGTTATAAAAAATATATAGCTCTCGCAAAATAATTTAATATGCATAGTTTACCGGCCCGAAAGAGATTCATAGAAAAAAAAAATCTGCACGAATTGTCCGATCTAACTTTTCTCAGAGACTGGGAATCGAACCCTCGACCCTACCTACCATCCTACCTATCTACCTAACACGCTACCGATTACGCTACCGACTACTTATGAATTCTTTCTACTTGTATAATATATGAATGCTGGAGTGCCGAACAAATAATAGTAGTATAATAATGGTAGTAAAATAATAATAATAATAATAATAATAATAATAATAATGCTAATAATAATAGTATATGCATTTGAATGGGCAATAAACCATGAAAGTTCGTTTTTTTATTTGCGAATTCCAATCCCCTGACCCCTCATAAGTTATGTAAACTTTATTCCAGAATACCTGAACCCTCATAACTTACGTTACCCTTCATAACTTAATTTCAGAGCTTCTAACCTCTCATAAATTATGTAAGCCCTCAAAAAATGTTTGAAAGAGCTGTGACCTCTCATAAGTTAAGTGACCTCTCATAACTTAATTTAGGGGCCTCTGACCTCTAGTGTCATGTGAACTCTCAAAACTTTATTCCAAAATACCTGACCCCTCATAACTTACGTCATCCCTCATAACTTAATTTCGCGACCCCTGACCCCTCGTAGTAAAAATGTTTACAGTGTGTAACTTCTATGGTATATTGCCGCAATAGAACATATGTTACATTACTGTAATGTAACAAGGTTATATAGCAGTTATGTAACCTACATGTAACAAATGTTACATAACATTGTTACTTGCATGTTATATAACAGCAACGTTACAGAGGGATAACATTGTAACATTACATGTAACTTCCATGTTACATTGCGGCAACATAACGTGTTCACTGGGATAATACAATATTCGCCGCAAACTCGAGACTTGAGTGACTGCATTCCTCTAGTATTCCACTCGAAGGTATTGGAATTTTTACGCAGCCTGTTATGGTGTTGGGGGATAAGCGGCGGGTTTCCATAACTGTCGAAAAAGACGCCATGGCCATTGCTGTCGACGTATAGTGCAGCCCAATGCGCCCCGGCTTCTGTATGATCGTCCGTGTTGGCTACAATAGCTGCAGGTCTAGACCAGCGACTCGGTATGCGATCTGCGGCAAATACGCCTTTCGTCTGCGCTGGCACGTGCCGCAGTGCGTCCCACACCTGCAGGCTGTTCATCCCCGGTTTGTCGAGGGTAAAAGTGATGCCCGTAGCTGGCGGCGTACTCAGTGAGGGGACGTTCACGCCGACGATTTCTTCGTGGTGGGGGTGTTGGAGGCTGCACCTATGGTGGTATAGCCGATATTTCAAGTTTAGAGCGGAAAAGACCGACCAACTCGTCCTCTACGCGCGCCGAAGCGTCTGAGAAGCCCAATTCGACACTAAGCGATTCACTCGCGACATCGTCATATATATGCTCTGTGGTTATACCTTTTTTGTTGTCTTTATTATCGAGGGCCGCCTTTGCCGGTGGTTCTGCCTTGGTTGATTCATTTTTTTGCGTCACCGTCGGTGTAACTGGGTCCGTATAGACAGGGCTCCGCGAATCCAATACTTCAAACCGAAGCCAGTTTTTTATGCGACATACATTATTTAATGCACACCTCGTCGTTTCATTATCCTTACAAATGCCATGCTGAATACAAAATATTTCGCTTCTAGGCATCTTCTTGAAGCAGGGCCCCTCGTAATCTTCGAGATTGAAAATTTCTCGACCAAGAATATCACGTAGTAGTTGTGCTTTTTGTTGACGACGTGTATATACACGAAAAGCGAAACGGCACATGCCACGCAAATTTTTGTACACTTTTTCCAGCGTTGTGTCTCCGTCGACCCATTCGAGACCGTGATTAAAACATGTTAAATGATTGTTACTAGAACGCACTTGTTTTGGCAATTCGCTAAATTCACACGGTGGTTCGACGATCCAATGGCCAAAACAATCCTCTTGAAGAGTGGTAACCGCTATTTCTTTCGGTAAAAATTCGCTCCGTTTTCCGTACAGTGCTTGAATATCGACGATCACGTCCATGACGAAAGAGGCTCAAAAAATTACTGCAGTCTATGAGAGTAAGAGCGCTCATTTTTATACATCCCGCGGGATGGTCGGTAGTGGGAAAGGAGCGAAGGAGGGGGAGGAAATGAACGATGTTCATGCGCTAAAGTCCGTTATAACTTGACGTGATGAGTCGATTTCAATTATATTGTCATATTCAGCATAAACAACACAATTAATTGTCGTATCCAACGCTTTTGCGAAGCGCACTTCGATTCTCACACTGCCGTGTTTGACCAGATTCCAGTGTGTAAAGCAGTTGGCTGATAAATCGGGCGTTAAGTCAAAGGCGAAAAGACAGTAGCCTTTTGCGTAAGAATTGCGCGAAATATCCATTCCCTCGTTTTGAAAGTGAATACCCGTACCGGAAAAGAGTGTATGGTAGCTCTGAACCCATTTTTCATTTCCTTCAAACTCCGGTTGTAGCGGCTTACTCGCTATTTGGTGGCCATCCACATACAAAGAGAGATGATTAATCGAATGATGATGGAAATTAAACGGGTTCAATGTTTTATCCCCGTTGAACGCTCTGTTGTTCACAAATCCCACGATGATTCGTTTCGGCAGCTGACCAAGTACAACGTTGTCCAACGTATCACCCATGATACCACTATGCATAGTGAAAGCTTTAACTTCAACACGGGTGATGGGATATTTTGCTGTCGTCTTCGCTAGTGTTTTCGCGTGCGCGATAAGTACCCCCGGATTTATTTTGGCTCGACGAACCATTAGCGTCGCCTCTGTAATTTGCACTTTGTGCGGGACGTTTGCGACCAGCGTTTCCATGAGACAAAAAGCATCCTTCGAGCGCACCATACGAAGACGCACTTCGACGCCGTTGAGCAAAAACTTATCTTGATTGAAAACATCACAGTGTAAGTGTCCAAGCATATTCACAGTCTTGCCTCCTTCGATAAATTTTGCACGACTCGCGAGGCCGCCGTTATTCTCCAGAGCTGGTGTAGAGGAGAGTACGTCGAAACCACCAGGTTCATCGGCATACCATAATGATGTTGTTAGATGAGACGTCTTCGCTGCTGGTCCACAATTTAACAAGGATTCAATGTATGCTCTATATGGATAGGCGTTATTCGGTGGCGCAACGAGTTTTTGATTAAAAAACACGTCCACCTGATTGAAGAGACTATATGAAAAATTATTAATCGGTGCTACTTTGTAAGTGGTCTCTCCAGTCGCTATGATTTTTACACTCCAGTTGATCATGGTGTGTGCGAGATCCAGGTATTCCTCGCCGTGACCTGGTATGACGAATTCAAGAGGACCGTCGTCGGACAACGATGAAACAGGGTTGTAGTGTATCCATTGCGATGATTCTATTGCTGTCTGGGTTGGTGGGATGGTGAACAAGTCCAATTCAGACTTCATACACTCGCACGAGTGTGAATGTAAGAAAGACATAATTAAGCAGGACCAAAAATATCAGCAAGATTTGCTCTTTTCCGCCTTGACGTCGTGCTTTTCTTCTTTTTCGAAACCTTTCCTCTTCGCACAGCTTTCTTCTTCTTCTTCGGTGTCTTCTTTTTCGCACTAGTTCGCTTTTTTTCGTCACTGTCGACGAGCGTGCACCCACACCTCGACGTCTTCTGATGCGTGCCGGAGCTCGTCCCGTCAACGAATGGAGCATTCTCGTAGCGACGGCACTATTATACCCCGAGCCGTTCATAACGAGCTCAATTTTCTCATTGGCTTTTCGTTGTCAATTTCCACCTGATTCAACGACGTGGCGTCGAAGCGATTCCTTGAACGGCATGTGATTACCACTTACATCCTCGATAACATGCATGCCCGTACGCAGTGCCTCTCTTCCGATAGCTTTAGCACCGCGCGTCAGCAATGGTAATACGCTTCTGAAAAGTCCACCAAGGAAACTGCCGATTCCGTGCCCCCGCTGGTATGGTGATCCGACATATACGTTATTTATTCTGCCACCTCCGCCGATCTGATTCTCGTAATACGCTATATAATGGACCGTCATTTTTGACTAACACAACCGTTTGAAATGAAGTGTCAGTGTCAACGTCCCGTACTCGAATGCGATTGGTTCTCCCAGATGATCTCTTATATCAATCTCTATTGTGCGAAATGTATTGTTCAACAATGGCAGATAATTTGACGGTGAAAAATGTTTCACTTTCGTCGTGCCATACGAATATTGCGAAGTATCCATGTTGATTATACGCAAGAGGGCTGCTTGTGTGTCACCCACCGTATGAGGTACACAAATATCGGTATATACATAGAGTTGATCGGGCAATGAACGATTTATACACGCTGGCATTACGGCATCACGAGTTTCGCCTCGCTCTACATGTAGATAAATACCGCCGGGCGAGGTCCAGTCATGAGGTCCGCTGCTAAATCCAAATATCCGGTATATTTTGTGCGGGAGCTTCAAAACACTTCTAGGCGCTCCAGTAACTTCATCTCGTCGATCTTCAGCGTCAATCGCTACGTACCCGTTACCCTTTTTAGAATTAACAAGCTGCAGTCCTTCTTCTTTTAAATTTCTTACATTGTTTATGGCCGTCATGAGTTCCTCATGCGTTTTATATAAACCGAATGGGATATTATCGGTAATATATTCGAAACCGTCGTATGTGCCCCATGTCATTTCCGTTTCATTTTTTTGCAGATGAACAATCGTGGATGGTATGTGAATTTCCGATATGGCTACGACCCATTGGCCATGTAAAGATATTTCGCGGGGTCATTGCGTCGTAAAACACGTCGTCGTGTTATCTGGAAAATATGACATGCTACTGTTACTCGGCAATACGAGCGAAAAATCACTGTCATGCTGCATTTTTTATTATCTCTCTATCGCACACGTACTCTCGCACGGCGTAGCACTATCAGGTCAAATTTCGTGCGCTAGACGCTGGTATCCAACAATTAAATTTCGCCGGATATCCCACCCAACTCACAAACAGTTGTTTTTTTGAGCCGCGTCCTTTAGTCCGTAGCACAGTGTCAATTTTATACTCCTCTTGTTCGTTTAGACGGTTTTTATTCACAAAGGTGATTTCCTCGGGATAAAAAAACCCTTCGATTAATTCACCTTCGAGATCGCAAAGCTCATAAACGTATAATCCTTGACGCTTGGGAACTTTATTCACACGAAATATTTCTTCACTCCAATTTTTCTCATATCCTTTCTCGAACGTGCCTTTCGTTCTACTAATTCGTACATAATCATCGCGGTTATATTTATACGCTTTAAGCCGTCTTTTTTCACGCTGTTTCAAGGAAGCGGCCTGCATATTTTTCACGGCGATATCAGCATTGTATAACGTCACCGCTGAAGGCTCTATTTTTATCGACGTGTGTTGAGCATGATTATATGCATAAACGAGGTCTTGCAATATATCGATATAACGGCGTGTATTACCATGCGTAAAGTATCGCCACATGCGCTCTTTCAGTGTCCTGTTGAACCGTTCAACAATGGCCGCCTTTATATCGGGATTGCGCGCAACCCGGAAAATTATATCATTTTCTCTTAAATATTTTTGGAGTTCTCCCCCGAAAAATTCTTTTCCACGGTCGGTCTGCAAGCATACTGGTATGCGATGGGCACGACGCCCCAAGATTCGTTTGAAACCAATCGTAACCTCGTGCACGGTTTTGTCGCGTAAAGGCTCCACCCACGCGTACTTGCTTAGAACGTCAATGACCATTAGTAGGTAGCAAACGCCATCGTTGTATTCCTTCAGTGAGCGCAAATCCACCAGGTCGGCCTCCCAAACGTCGTCTATATTGGACACGTTGTAGTGCAAACGCGGGAACAACCGCCGCACAGGCTTGTGTATGGTGTAAGCATCCTGCTGTGTAAGCCACTCGTAGACGGGTAATATTTTTCGCCCTGCAATGAGACGCCAGGCTCCAGCATATCTCGCAGGATGCGACGCATCGTAATAAATCTTTTCAAGCGGTATTTCTGTCATTTTTCTCCCTTCCACTCCTTCACGTATCTAAATGCTTAACCAGTTGATGTAAGGATGTGCACTGTTGGGGCGGTGACGTTTCGGCCTTTGTGCGTGCACCTCGTCTTCATTCACGGTAGCCTCCTCGTCGTTTTCCACGAGGCTTTCATCATCCGCTGTCCTTGTGCGTTTATGGCTCTCGGCAGGTTGTGGCAAACTCCACAAATTTTTATTACCGATTAATTCATACGGTATACCCACGCCACGTAGGATCTCGATAAATTGTCCTCGTCCTTTTGCTTTAAATGTCTTTCTCGAGCGTACAGCGTCATTAACAAGATCAATAATATTTGCGCCTGGTATACCAACACCGTCAATCGTCACGCGCCCTTGTTTATCCCACTTAATACGCAACGACGTCTCCTCAGATTGCTGTATGTAATTCACGAGCGACGTTGCTATGCGCGCAAATTTCGATGGGACGCTTCTCACAATAATGTCGTTACTTAACTGCTGTGTTTGTTCCAACACTGCGTCAGTTGAGGCTCCGAGAGGGGTATTTTTTGGTCCGACAAGAAACAAATATGGCTGCAGTACCTGTAGATACTCTTTCCATTTCTCGCCATCGTTAGCGTATTTATTTGAGCGCAAAATGCTGGCAAGCTCGGTATCGAGGCGTGATGCAGGATCACCAGGAGTTCGTACAGTTCTCGCTCGATTATTTTTCAGCGCTTCGCCTGCGCCAATCATCGGCTCACTGTCATACGTAACGGTATCTTGCTGCTGTTGATTCGTCTGCTGCTGCTCCCCCGTTTCAAAAGGTACTAAGATAATTTTCTTCGCATACTCCATTTTTGTTTACCGTTGAAATAATTTTTGTCTATTTCTCGACGCCACTGTCACCACCAAACAGTCTACTGACTAGACTCCCTATAATAGGCGCTAGTAATAACGGTAAAAATGCCCCACAACCTTTCTGCAGTATAACCTTCGTTTTTGCTCTCCAGCTGTATTTTTTTCGTCTCGTTATTGAACCTACACGGCCTGCACCTTTTTGACCACCTGTGCAACACGTTGCCAAATGACGCAACACGTTTTTATACATTTTTAGGCGACTTTTCACGCTTGGAGACAGTTTAACCACGCCCTGAAGAACATTAAGAGAACACTCGCAGATACACTTCACAAGTGTTTCATCAGCCGAACGCAATAAATCTTTTTGTTGTTCTTTGCTCGAAAGAGATAAAGCGTGAAGCAGTGCTGCATTACGTTTCACGAATGGTGAAGTACTGCTCGCGCCACCGGATTTGTTATTTTTTTTCGTTTTCCCCATGCCGATGTTTTCATCGCACGTCCAAGATCATTACTGATCTCTGCGTATCAAAGTTCCGACGTTAAATACATTTTTTCTTTCAGCGGCGAGCTAGTATTTTCGTCGACTATTTTTCGGCACATATACCTGCATTCGTGTATCGTCGGGAAAAATCGTTGTTCTGCAGCGACACATATCTGGCGGAGATTGCTTCAGATCCAACAGTAGATAACCATGAGGTTGAGAGGTTTCGTCATGATATGCCTCTGCTAGAAATTTTGGATTTTCGGGGTAAACCTGTCGCGCGAGATGCTGGATCTGTGCTCGATCTCGGGGATTTTTAAAAATCACAATGTAATTTGCATTTAGAGATATATCCCGTTGCCCGCGACCCTGGTGAAAAATATTTTGCGTGATAAATATAACGCTTATATTTTTATGATGGCTGCCCTTTGTAAAAAGATCAA
The DNA here is from genome assembly GCA_946863875.1 of Alloplasta piceator. Lineage (NCBI taxonomy): Eukaryota > Metazoa > Arthropoda > Insecta > Hymenoptera > Ichneumonidae > Alloplasta > Alloplasta piceator. The sequence continues at coordinate 17,248,511 of OX333076.1, forward strand.
CAATCGTATTATTTGACGATTCTCTCATTAAATCGTCGATAATTAGCAATTTTTGGAGATGATTATCGTTCGAGTAATCTTCCGGCTGCGGTAGGCCTTCACAAAATTCAATTTTCGGGGCTGATTTGTCGCTAACGGTATTTTCCACATGCGTAGTCTGCATTGTGGCGCCATCTCTAGCATCGTTGCGGCAAACATCGCTGCTCCCACTATCGCCACCATCGATCGTGGGTATTGATCGAGGTGACACTGCAGCTGCCGTCTGTCGAGGATCTACCTGTAGTGACGCTGTGGCAGGATCGAGAGAGTCGCCGTAGTAAAATACAATACGGTCGAACACGACGTTAGCCATGGCCGGTAAATTACGCAAGAAACGCCGCACGAAAACTGTTTTACCACACCCAGTAGGACCGCAAATTATCGACGTCCACGGGTGTTGCCAGCGTACATCCATGTTTCTTTTCCCGCACTGTCTAGCGTAGCGATTCAAAGATTTTTCTTCCCCCCTCACGATCAGCTTTTCACGCGGTGGCGGCGGCGGCGGGGGACGCGGCGGCTTCACGTCGCAATCAGCTTATGCGCGACGTGTACGCGGACGGACCCGGAAACGAGCTTATACAGACGCGCGCTCGCACTATCAGCTTATGCTCGAGCGCGAGTCCCGCGATCAGCTCTTATACTCGATACGTATGTTGTACGCGGGAGATTGCGCATGTCCGCAAGGATACGTTACGTTCGAAATATACGCGTGTGTGGTTATAAAGATACATATACGTACATGCCTAAATGGCCATGTAAAAACCGGAATCTCAGAAGGAGTGGCCCTCGATAGAGCCAAGCTTACCCGTTCATTCTCTCTCCCGCGATCAGCTCTTATACTCGATACGTATGTTGTACGCGGGAGATTGCGCATGCCCGCAAGGATACGTTACGTTCGAAATATACGCGTGTGTGGTTATAAATATACATATACGGTACACGCTCAAATGGCCATGTAAAAACCGGAATCTCAGAAGGAGCGGCCCTTGATAGAGCCAAGCTTACCCGTTCATTCTCTCTCTCGCACGCTTACTTTGTTCGCTCAAACGCCACAGTCAGTGTATTTTCACGGCAAAAAATACCTACCTGCCGATGCCCCTTGTTGCTGCGTCTTCTTCTTCTTCTTCTTCGTCCTTATGCTATTGAAACAGTTTTTCGGCATTTATACTTAGAGGTGTAAGAGGCTGGGAAACGCACAGGTTGTCGATAAAAATATTATAAATACAGTGAGCTGTTTTTTATTTTATATAAAAATCCATTATCATTGAAATTCTGCACACGAACACACACACACACTCACATATGCATACTGTACATTACACCGTATACGTATTCACACAAAAACAAAAATTTATTACATTTTTTTAATATTACCAATCGGCGTACAAATTTATCATAGGTGTCTTGAATCATTTTTAAATTTTGGTTGTGGCTTGTATTATTTTTAATAACACTATATTAATCACTATCGCACACACACACACACACACACACAAATACACGCGCATAACATACTAGAAAATATACAAAAATACATTGCTCTCTCTTTTTTTTTGCGAGATGCTGAGTCAGTCGAAAATATATACATATATACATAAACACATAAATTTAGTTATTTTTACATTTTTTACAGTACAAATTTATAAGGAAAGACGCTGATGACAACGGTAACTACAAAATATCGCTATTCTTTAAAACCGTAGGGGAGGGACATCTTGTGCGAGGTGTGCCAGCGCTTGCGACATACGACGTTACATGTCTTTGTCACAGGTCTCGTGATAACATTATGTAATGCTGTGCGTTGAATTGCCGAGAAATTCAGCTCAATCGATCCTACATTCACACCGGGTAAACCCTGAGTGATCAAATCCCGTATGGATGTAAAATTATTTTTTGTTGAATTTTCGTAATTCAAGCTCAGCCCTTTGACCTTGCAACATTCTTTTATAATGACGTCTGGCGCATCGCTCGTTACCACCGTATATCCATAAAACTTTGGCCCTCCGGAAACGAATGAATTTATATATGCATTTGCCCCGTGCTCTGCCAATTCGTTCGTCATATCACCGAGGAAGCTACCTTGCGGTGGGATCCACTCATTGGGCTCACCTGTACTCACATAAATCACCGAATCTGTATCGTAGTACAAGACTCGGCGATCTAACCGTTCGAGGTAGCTATACAGCTTCAATCTGGCTTGCGCCGTTGTGAAAGCCGCAACAACTACACTCGTTTGGCTGTTGGGCACAATAGCATCCTCGGTTGATACCCAACTCGCATACATGACGTTTTCGCTCACTGGCAATAGTCGCGTCACCTCTTTTTCATTGTCACATAACAGCGACAGCATTTTTTCCCGGTCCACGACTATTTCCGTATGTGGTTGGTTATCGCGCTGACCGAATTTTCCCCATAATGAATTTAAAACTAATTTCATTACGGAACGCAAACCAAGATTTTTTACGATAACGTCGGGGTCAAGTTTGATGCCCTCGGTTTTTAAATAATCAGCGATATACTTTTCACGTGTCTCGTCGCTGGTACACTCCGATGGCCACCCGCTTGACTCTTGTTTTTTTTTCAAAAACGTGTCAACATACTCGGCAAACAGCCCACCTTTTCGGGTTTGGGGATCATATTGAATGACCTCATATGCCCAAATCTCATCGACAGCGATTATGGTATAACCGATATCGAGTGCTTTGCGCACCTCATCTGTTACCCACGTACCCGTGAAAACGCGATCTTCTACCTCTTCATGCGTACACGCACGCTGAGCCATTTTCTCTGTACACGTACGGCACAGAGGAAAGAGAAGTTTATTGTGCATTCGCACGGGTAGCACAGGGTGAGAAAGATCCCGAGGTGGCAAAATGCTACATCGGATCATACCATTAATCGTTACCCCTAATGAGTCATATGATCCATTCAATAAATCGGAGCACTCTTTACCAACGTATATACGCGGGTGACCAATGGGATTTCGTCCCGTCTTACAAATGTACGGATACAGCGAGCTTATATCGATATACGATATTTTTTCACCAGGCGCAACATCGTAAGCCGTGACGATATTTCCGGTACGACCGCCGTAAAAACCGTCGCGAGGATTCAAATTTGCACTCACGCGCCTCGGATGGTTGCGCACAAAGCGGTCAATCTCGGGGTTGTCTTTGCGCATTTTCATGAAATCACACTCCCACATTACGCGGAGTTCGTAACCATACGCGCGAATTTTTTCATCGGCGGTTATTGTCCGCTCGTATCGCGCTTCAAATGTTTCCCCGACCGGTGTTTTTCCGCGGTTGTCGGGGAAACATTTTGCGCGTCCGTGCCAATAACAGCCGTGGTATTGAAAGACGACCCTTCTTTGTGCAATCTGTACAAAACCGTCGACACGTGCACCCGACTCTAGTAACCTATATTCCCGAGTACGCCCAGCATGAACGATTTCATGGTCAAACTCGCGCTTTGACCATAATAACCACTCGACCGCTTGCCGTGAGTGACGATTCGAACGCTGGTACCCTCCGGGTGGTATGAGACCGATCGTATTCGGCTGTAGAAAATTACGACGGTAAACCTTCGAGCATGCTGAAGCGATCGTGCACGCCTCCGTGAAAGGACAAACATTTCCCGTTGCAAGGAAAATTTCAAGAAATTCTCTGCACGCTCGTCTCAGAATGTCAACGTCTAACGAGCAATATTTTTCAATTTCCTGTTGAAAATCGAAAACTTCACCCGACTGTACCCTTTCCTCATACCACGCGTAGAAATTCGCGCGCTCTTTAACACTCATTGTATCAGGGGAATAAAAGTGTGCTGCAGGGACAGCACCGCGATAATCCTGGTTATCGAGCGTGTTGAAGAAGTGGGGGAAGTAGCCTTTACCCATCTGTCCGTCAAACCCAAATGCTTTCGGGAGCGCGCTAAGACGCATAGCGAAATAATTCATACTATCGATAAACACAGTGGAACCTATGCGCATCGATATTATTGAATTCCCTTTGAGGATGAGCTTAGGTACACCCCGATCTACACAACGCTCTACCATATCACGAAGGATAAACTGTGCGTCGAACGCTTTTGCATTGTGAGCAATGCAGACAATTTGACGAAATTGAGTCGTCGTCCGCACAGCCAAGTCAACGAGCTGCGAAACAGGTGATTGCCGAAATACGTGCTTGCGTATCCCGCACCAGTTACACATGCCTGCGGATACATCGTCCACACTTTGCAAGCATTCTTCGCATAATTGCTGCGCGACGCATAGCGTGACAATGTGCTCATGAACTTCATCATCCTTGACATTGGGACATGGCATGTCTTGACGAGTCTCAAAATCGTAAAAAATAAAAAGCGTTGACGGATGTTTACCCGGCGTATAGGATTTTCGCGCGCCATCGTTTGTACATAACAAGGGTTATTATAATCATGTGCGGAACGGCACAGTTGACAATAACCCACGCCGCATACGTGTATTCGACGATTTTGCAGCAAATTTTATACAGCCGAATCGTCTCGCAAATTGTTTTTGCGCGCTTGATAGATGTGACTTTTTTTATTGCACGGTCTTGCAGGTGATTAGCAAAACATGAAGCGCCATAGAAGCGGCACCCGCAATCTTCACAGTCCCATTGACTTTTGAGAAAATCATCGCTTTCCTCAAAAATCTCGCAAGGCGGTGAAGTGTGACATCGTGGACACTTGCTGGTGCATACGTGTTGACTGATAAAGCGGTAGGATTAATTGCACGGTATGCAATAATTCCTACTACCAGCAGCAGCCATCAAATTAGTCACCGGCGAATAATGTTTTTCACCCGCAAAATACACAATATTAACCGTTTCGTTTTCACAGACAGTCGAAAAATATTTACGACCGTCGAAAAGTGGCGATTCACCGCCACCGAGGGTTTCCCATTCATACACAACAATCGCCACTTTTGACGGTAGTAAATACGTCTGGAAAGCCCGGAGTTCGGGGATACCGCACCCCGCTGTGGGGATCGTAATGCCGCATGCCTCCACGACCTTCGACGCCTCCACGCGCTGCGTTTTCGACCGTTTGTGTCGTATGCGGTTCCACATGAGTTTAGATGCGCTTGTGCGCTCCCGTTTATTGACATTGTCCGCTAGCGCGACAACAATCGATCGCGCCAGGCACAAATTATCGTCGTTCGCGATTGAAATTACGGAGCGGTTCTGTACCACAGGTGGTTTGATACCACGCGGATTTCCCGATTCTACAGGTATTTCAACGTACGAGACAGTAAAAAGTAACGTATCGCTAACTGACACGATCCGCGCGCTCTGGTTTACATCCGCGAAAAGACCCCATAAATCATCGTGATTAAATCGCGCTATCGGTCGGAACGATAACCACGCACTACCGTGGGTCATGCTCTCGGCGTCAAACGATATACCAATCATATCGGTTTCGGAGCGGCCATTGATAAAATACGCATGAATATCGCGTATTGCGTCGCGTATCCATATCAATGGGTTGACGTTTGACGGTGGTGGAACGAGCGCGATATCCGTCTGTTTTCCAGCGATTTTAAATCGTCGCGAATAATGCTCGCGGTTACCTACCACGCGGAACCTGATACCATCGGGTAAAATATTATCAGTTTCCGCGCGGTTTTCGTTGTCATCGGCGTTATATCGCGACATTTCATTAAACCTACGGGCCCTATCATCGCCACAACCGATTTGATTCAAGACACTCACCGATAACGCTGCTGCTGCTGCTGCTGCTGCTGATGATGATGATGATGATGATGATGATGATGATGATGATGATGATGATGATGATGATGATGATGATGATGATGATGATGATGATGATGATGATGATGATGATGATGATGATGATGATGATGATGATGATGATGATGATGATGATGATGATGATGATGATGATGATGATGATGATGATGATGATGATGATGATGATGATGATGATGATGATGATGATGACGACGACGATGATGACGATGATGACGATGATGATGATGATGATGATGACGCTGATGATGATGACGACGACGATGAAGCACACCGCTCTACCTCACCCCGGGCTTCTGTGTAAACAAAAGAGCTTTACTCCTCAGCCGGCCTCCATCTCGACGCTCGTCGTCGTAAGTCAATGGGTTCAGTGTCGGAATCGTAGTCGTCAGTCTCAGTACCAGGGATAAAGACCCCCGATGCGTCAAAGTACCCCGCACCGTACATGGCATGGTAAACACGCTCTGCCTCGTGCTCTAGAAAACTATGCCATATGGCGGGGGTAGAAGGAACGCACGGTTGCCGTAAATAATGACCGGTCGATCGTCAACAACAACAACAGCTCTCCTTAAGTGGTCAACAAGGTTCTCGTTGTCGTTGTTTTACTCTGTCTCGGCTTCGGATGGTGCGGGGGAGGCCTGTCACTCGGTGGCTGCAGGTTCAGGAGCGGGAGACGCCGGTGGATCGTGATGATCCACTGGCTCAGGTGCGGGTACCGCAGGAGAATCGTCATGATTATCGCGGTTCGGAGATGCCTGGGGGTTTAGCATATGAAGATATGCATCGGTCGTTTCGTCGTCGTCATCGTCGAGAGACACGTCGGGTGATGTACAATTGTCATCGCTATCGTCGGTGTCAGGCAAGTCGGGGGACGTACAGTTCTCGTCATCGTCGTCGAGAGTCAAGGCGCGAGATGCACAGATGCCCGAGGTCGAAGGGTATTGCGAACTATCGTCCGCAGGGTAGTGCTGTTGGGCGTCTGTAAATGATATATATATATATATATATATATATATATATACAGAGCCCTCACGCGTGTGTACGCACGCTCGCGATACATATTATAAAAATAATTTTTTGGGACTCACCATCACAAGTCAAAGGGTTAAATACCCCGTCATGCTCCACTAGCGCGCTGTCATCCTCCATTTACTTGTCTGCATCTTCGACACCAACAGCTTCGGACATGAAGACGTCGTCGTCGTCGTCGTCGTGGTCGCAGCTATCGTCACACACGTCTTCATCGCTGCTTTCTTCTAATCGCCGCCGCCACACTGTAAAATACAAAAAAGTTAACGGTTTGATAAAATTTGCGTGCGGGTGTGTGTGTGTGTGTGCCCGCGCTCGTGATCACGTTTATGTATAATTAAGCTTGTATTATACATACTATTTTCGTTTTGCCAGGCCTCGTAAAGCGCGCGGCACCCTGGAAACGCTTGGCCACCTCTGTTAATAATAGTGGCCCCCGCGATAAGAATTGCATCACGGGATTCACGGAACGAACCACGGTCATAAGCGCGCCCGATCACACGCATGGTCACACGGCGTAGAATCCCTTTCAGCTCACGCACTAGTCCCGCGAAAGATAATTTCGCGACGGTTTTTCGCCACTCGTGCGTACACCGCCTGGTCACGTATCCACTACGGCGCCGGACCAGTGCCACTAGCGCCGTGAGCGTCGCGTGCAGATTTTCACGCCGGCACACTTCACTGCTGCTCACGTTTTGCGGAGCCATTTTTTTCACAAAACACCACACGAATGATAGGCAAAACGCAAATAAATTTGATCACCTCACGTAATACCGCGAAATTCGGAACGCGTCTACAGCAGCGAAAATTTTTCAGCAAAGGTCAAGTGAAGCTCTCCACTCAAGCACTTTAAAGATATAGTCGGAAAATTTTGACGATCTTCTCATATATACTTTTTCTCCCACCCCCTGATTTTTCCGCGTGTGTTACTGAAGAATATACCCAAAAAGTTGACGCGATCCCACGCAACACCTTGACCACGCTACACGCCCTTACATTACGTTTTCTATGTACCTGTAGCAGCGTATACGAGATGACACTTTAAATATATATATTTATGTATTTGTATGTATATACTCCAGGTGCAGCGTTTCACTTGCTATAAAGCCTTAGTTCAGTTCTCGGGTTATTAGCATTTGAAAAATTGCGGGTGTGAAGAGCGAAGGAATTTCTAGCTACTTACCATATATACACTGTGAAAGGTTACAGGTGACCATAACTGCTCCGTTTCTTTTTTCATTGTTAACTTTTTCGCCATTGCCCCCTCTGACTGTAAAAATGGTCCCATGTTTACACGCTTCTACACCGTTATGGGTTCACACGCGTTGTAGTGGTCATAAGAATGCACTGCGTTAATAACATTATTTTCCATCTCACCCTAAACCATATTTTATGGTAATCAGCATCATTTAAAAATGTTTTATATTCACGCTTTTTAGTACAATACATTGTTGACCGTTTTCTATGAACGTTTTATACTATTGCACCGCAATGATCTACCGCTGCTGACATTCCCGCGTTTCATTGTTACTGTTCACCAACAGTGAGGTCAATAATAAAAAGTCAAGCGGTCTCACGGTTTCGGAATTTTGAATAATAAATTCATGTATGATAATAATAGCCACCCCTCACCAAATAATCAATCGTTTAACGACTTTACGATATATTCATGAATACCGTGGGAAGACCACCCGCACAAAAATTCCACGATATTATAAATAATGTGTAAAATAACAATATACCAGAATAATATTTTACAAAATTATCAACATTTTTCACCTCCCACTCCTCAAAACGCGCGACACCTGTGTTAGCAAGCCGGGGCATATAAAAGTCACCATAAATGATATTCGATCAGTCGATCGTGTACCGTGTGTCTAAGCGGTATATCTCAAAAAATACTAAAAATTACTAGAGTTTGTCGTGCAACCTGCAAAATGGAGAGTCAATTTCCACCTAGTCACCAGACAATGCTGAGTCAAGAAGTCTTCAGCTTGAAACCGCCCGCTGTGCACCCACCCCTGTCGTTAAACGAGAAGAAAAGAGTGGAGGTGCAGCTGATTTTGGGGTCGACGTACGCGCTCAACCACTCCGAAACAAAAAGAATGAGTGTTGGTTTGCAGACGTCAGAAACGGGGCAAATTATCCCTGTAATTAAACTACAAAATAATAACGCTCCAGGAGGCATTGTTTTCGACTCGGAAGGCTTTTCAATATTAAATGACTGTTTGAGCGAGATTACCCAATATTTCGAGGGCGCACAGAAATCCACATGGGGCTCAAGTTGGCGCACTCCAAGCACTATTCGGATCGACGATTGTGAGATCATCTTGACGACAAGTTTTGGTGCAAAGTCCATTGTCTTCGATCGTATTCCTGGAGAGCCTACAGAGATAAGGGACGACGCTAACGAGCCACCGCAGAAGAAACTTCGCCAGTATTCTCCAGCAGTCGTGATGCAAAAAACTACATTCGAAGGGCTGTGTAACGTGATGACCTGCGTTGACGTGCGTTTCAAACGATTACGGCGTTGCGTCTCCAATGTGGAAATGTGTATACGCTTAGTATGTGCTGAATTGCTTCTCCATGTACCGTCGACCGAGAAGCATGAAAATGTCAATGAAGCGCGCGTGAAAGAGCTTTTAAAAAATAATCATAAATCACTCAAAGAGGCTGTAAAAGTCCATATGGACTCTTCGTTCGTAGAAAATTACTTCGGAATTGTATTTATGGAGGTTACTACGTTATGCGTTCCATTTATAACAAATGAGCTTAAAAAGTCTGTTAAAGAACTTGAAGAGATGACAAGATAAGCAAAATATAAAACATCGTTGTCTTTGCACATATTACACATACTCGTCATGTACTCTATATTTTAACAAGTCTACGAATAATGATGAATAAATGAATATTGTCGTGTAAACGAAATTCACCTGCGTTGTCTATTACATATACCCTTTTTCCCAATAAAACATACGGTTTAGAAGATAAGTTACCGACGCACGGTATTTACCGACCGACGCTGAGAAGAAGCACTGCTTTACTGACTGTAAGATATGCCGTAAACTAATCAACCGACTGCTAAGGTTGCTTTGTGGATAAGGGCTGCAGTACGGGGGGCCCACGCTCGGAAAATTTTGAGGGTGGCCAGTATGGGGACCAGTGCTCGGGAAATTCTGGAGGGGGGTGACCAGTATAGGGACCAATCAGCGCTCGGGGAATTTTAGGGGTGCCACCCCCAAATCGTCTACGGCACTATGGTAGGGGTGGGTGACCAGTATAGGGACCAATCAGCACTCGGGGAATTTCCACATGGTGGTGGGAGGGGCGTGGCTAAGGGGGGTGGGGGACCAATCACAGATGTCCATACGGCCCATAGTGGTAGGGGTGGGGACAACCATTGAGTGGGGACGAGGCCAGAAAGGGGAGGGGTGGGGGAAGGACACGGTCTCCCTATCCCTGTACCTTACTACTAACATGACATCACGAATGATCGTATATGCCCATGCATGATCATATATCTCGGGAAAAAATGGTCATATATAATCATATATGTAATCGTAATTATTCACGAGATAACCATCATATATATATATTTGGATATTATATTTATTCACCAGCATATATTGTACTTCTACGTATAATTATAATAATAATATTTTACACTTGTATTATATTATAAACGAAGTATTTGTACATTTGCATCGTCTGTATATCTATATATATATATATATATATATATATATATATATATATGTCCATCCACGCTTGTGTGTAATATATTTATACAAATATGCAAACAAAAGTCGACGTACGCCACATACTCAGGAAACCTTTCCAAGAGTATTTGGTCGCTCGCAGACATAATCGCCAACTTTTGTAAGTTGAAGAATCGATTTGATTTCATCTAATTTTATTTTCAGACTTGTCTAAATAATATATGCAATAGTATATATGGGTATATATAATCATATATGATTACACATGATCATATATGGCTCTTATATTACTATATATGATTATATAGAGACAAATTTCTTTCAGGATCATGTATGACAAGTCATACATGATGATATATGATCATATATGATTTTTTTTTCCCGGGGTTTATAATTTTTGTACTCATCGACGAAAGATTTTGTATCCAGAATCCAATTTATGATGTTAGTTGAAAAAAAGTTGTGAACCGCAATGTTAATACTATTTTGTCCATAGCACAATGAAGAACTTTGTTCACTGCACAATGGACAACCAGGATAACATATTTTGTTTACTGCGACATGGACAAAATTCTATTCATAATGAGTCTTATGATTTTCTTATTCGTCGTTGGTAGATTTTGTATACAGGATTTAATTTGTGGTACTAGTTGAAGAAAAAAAGTTATGAACCTCAGTATTAATAGCATTTTGTCCACTACATAATGAAGGAAATTCTATTCATATTGATGTTTATGATTTTCTCTCTCATCGATGGACGTTTTGGTTTCAATTATAAATTGTGTATCCCATTGGACAAACAAATTATTGAAATTATATGAAAATTATATATTTAAATGAAATTATAAATAATATTATACTACATACATCTTTGTGGACTATTGCGGATGATGCTATAGCTCCAGAAAAAAGGCTGGCCGCGGAACCCCAAAGCTGCATACATGATTTTTTTTTCTTAAAAACAATAAATGATATAGCGGGAATTAAGGTCAGGATTAGGTAAGGACTATTGGTTATGAGGTATATGATTTATTATCATTCATGGTAATTGATGAGAAAACCAAGAATCTCAGATTTCATAGCATTTCGTTTGCTGCGCGCGGGTAAAATTTTTATCAATAATGAGGTTTATGATTTTTTAACTCATCAATGGGAGTTTTTGTATCCAAAATATGATTTGTTGAGTTAGGTGAAGAAAACTAATAATAAACCTTAGTATAAATAGCAATTTAGTCACTGCGCAATGAACAAAATTCAATCTATATTGAGATTTATGATTCGTTCTCTCATCGATGAATGATTTCGTGTCTAAAATATAATTTTTGCAGTCCATCCGACAAGGGAAATTATAAACTACCCACACAGCAATATGACGTCTGAAAGAATCGCTGTAGATTTCTTATGTAAGATTTGGACATCCGAATACATTTTCCGAAAGACGTCTTAATGAGTTCCGAAAGTAGTCTTATGCGCCTCTTTGAGGGATGATTTTGATATCTGTGAAAAGTTGTCTTGAAGATAACTTTTTCAGACTTCTCAAAAAAGATATCGTAAAGACTACTATTGCGAGATTTCTTCACAAGACATCGTCAAGATAACTTTTTAAGGGTTGCTTTAAAATTATCAAAAATTAATTTTTTTCTTATTTCTATCGTTTGCAAAAATTTTTAATACGTGTTTTTATTTATTTACATAGTTACTGGACCGACTGTAATTAAAAAAAATTAGAAAAAAACTCGATTTCATCATTTCAATTTCAACTGCCTCCACGGGGATTCGAACCTGCGACCTGCCTATCTATCCTACTTGCGAACCTATCACGCTACCTATTACGCTACCGACTACTTATGAATTCCCTTTACTTATATGATATATCAGTGGTGAAATCCCAGAATTTAAACGGTTCCGATATGTATGCGAACAAATATTATCACGTAGTTCATCTGAATATGCAATTTCTAATAACTTTTTAATATTCATTCCGAAGATCTCTTAAGGGGAGGTTCAACACCCTCCCCCGCCTTTCCGCTCTCGTGAGTGCGAGAGAGATAGAGCTAAAACGTTTAACACGTTTTTCGCGGAGATGACTTGATGGAATAAAAAAAGAATATAGTGGGGCCATGACCTGTACACATTAATTACGCAGGCGACCCCACTAATCTTTTTTCATTTCATCAAGCCATCTCCGAAAAAAATGCGTCAAGAAATTTTTGAGGTTATGTTGACCGTTTTACACTCTTCTTAAATAATTCTTATTTCAGACTTCTTCGGACTAACGTCTGCGAGATATCATACGTGTTGCTCTAGAAGTAGTCTTGAAAAAGAATTCGCGAGGAAGTATTTCTGGCTTTGTATTGGATATCTTTTACGGAATATCTTGAAGATATCTTCTAAGGATATCTGACAGTTGATTTCATTTCGAAGATCTCTTAAGTTATTCTTATTTCAGACTTCTTCAGACTAACGTCTGCGAGAGATCATACGTGTTGCTCTAGAAGTAGTCTTAAAAAAGAGTTCGCGAGGGAGTATTTCTGACTTTTGTGCTGTGTGGGTAAGTATATGAAAATAATATAATTACATGAAATTATAAATAATATTAAATTATATAATCAAATAGAATAATGAATTATGTATGGTTGAAAAACCAAATGCAAACTCTTTGCAATAAAACGACAAATCACCTCCAAAAACACCAAAAATGGTGTACAAAAATTGGAGACTCCAATTTTTTTACACCATTTTTTGTCTTTTTGGGAGTGTTATGAAACACGCGTCAAATATGGCCAAATATATTCTTCATTTTCCAAAAGATTTCATCGAGTACTTTGCTTGCGAAAAATTTCCGAAAATCACCCAAATTTAGAGCGTTCACACTGGTATGGCCCCTTAAGAGGAGGCTAAATACCATTTTTATTCAATCCTTACACTATCGACGTATCATCGTTGTCCAGTCTTTCTCCGACAACCGTGGATGAAAATTAATCACATTTTGATAATTAAGAGGGGGATAAATTAATTAACAATTAATTGTCAATTGAGAGCAGAGATCGGCATTAATGATTAATTTATCAATATTTTTTGCTTTTTTCGAAATTATATTCATCAATCCTTAATTGAGATTTCATAAACTTTGATTACATGATTAATCGTCAATCAGGATTGACGATTATGCATTAACTGATTAATTGTTAATTCAGATAACAATGGACCCGATTACTGAAATAATCAGTAATCAAGATAGACAGAAATGCATTATTCCATTAATCGGTTGTAGCAAATCATTGATTATTCATTAGATCCATTAATCGTCAATCGACTTGATCGTCAATCCGAGTCGAGTTCGTTCAAATTACTTTATTAATATTATTCAATTAATGGTTTGGGAAATTTTTTTCCACGAGTTAACATGGGCTTACGCGAACATTTCCAATACGTTATCATTCGACAAAGGATGATTTTTATGCTGACCATGCATTGGATTGCGTGGGTGTGGAGAATTTTTCAACTTTTCTATGCAAAATAGAAAATGTTCACATGTTTTTTTTCGACATTATGATCGTTTTTCATTAATCAAAAAGTTAATTATTCAGTTTATATTAAGATAATAACAGTAATACCGTTTAAAAGGTTCATTCATAATCAACATTATTGTTATTAAAAAAATATATACATACATATGTCTATGATATACATATCAGTCTCCCTATGGTCTCCCTATTTAAGCGGGAATTTTCAAATGATTCAAAGACATGCTTATTTGCTATATTGCGTACTAAGTTTTTTTTAAAGATTAATCGTAGGCAAAAAAATCCATCTTAGCCATTGGCCAACATCAACAAAAAAATTAAAAAAATTATTAATCAAAAAAATCATTTCTCTATTGAAAAATAACCTGAACAAAAAAAATTACAGTCTAACCTCCAAATAAGCAGCGCGGCAATAAGCAACTTTCCCCAGTTTCTCACTCGAGCGCTTCCCCCGCTCCGACTCGAACTCAGAGCTCGAGAATTTTGTGCGCGAAACCTCTGGTTAAGCGACCAGCTTGGGGGAGATTATTCGGGCAAAAAAGAGTGAACGTTGTAGTGTAAATTGATGTGTGCGTGCGTGCGTGAGTATGTGTGTGAGCGTGTGTGAATCGTTCGAGCGGGTTGCTTGTTGAGAGGATTGCACGCGGAAAAGTGTGAGAGAGACAGACAGAGGTAGTGAGCACGGAGCGCGCGCCTGGTGGGGATATGCGGTATATAACGAAAAACTCTTCCCCTTGGGCCTTTGGTTGCTTATTTGGAGGTCGGACTATATTCCATTGCAGTGCTGTCTAAATGAATGCCAATTTGTTCCTTAAAAAAAATTTTCGTCTATTTTATGTGTCAATAAAGAAATGAATTTTTTTTTATCAAAGTATTTTTCTATTAAAACATAAACTGAACAAAAAAAAATTTTAAGTAAAAAAATGGCATTCATTTAGACAGTACTGTAACGGAATAACCCGCATGTCAGCACAACATAATATCAATCTTGATTACATGAAAAACAAAAGAAGATTTTTTTAAATAATTTAATCATCCGTTTTGTTGAAAAAAAAATTATACAGCAAACGATTCTCATGGAATACCCCATCGATGATTTTTTATTATTTTTCACTGAAAAGAAGATGAATTTCACTAAACATTTAAGAATATGGGTTTTTCGCCTACGATTAATCTTAAAAAAAACTTAGTACGCAATATAGTAAATAAGCATATCATTAAATAATTTGAAAATTCCCGCTCGAATAGGGAGACCACAGCGATGAAATAAAAATCTGAACAAATTCGAGCATTTTTTTAAACTATTTGTAACGTATTTGACAGGCAACAACATGAATTTTTTTCAAAACTCAAATAGGGACCACCCTTATGTATATCAATAAGGTGTTCCCAGTGAACTGAACCGGCTTAACATTCTCACCATTGCCAATTATGATGGCTATTTTTTCTAAGACTGTACATGAGCCAAGAAGTCTGTTAAATTTATGGCGGATTTTTCCATTATTGAGAGTCGATTTTTTGTCTTTTTTCTTGAACTTCATGTAAAAGTGTAGGGGTGATTACGTTCAATCACACGCGTTTAAACACTGAATATATGAAAATATTCTCATTAAATATAAAATATTTTAAATTCTTATTAAATATGAGATACATTCTCATGCACTTATGCATGTCATGTATATAGTGTTACGAAATTTTATGTAAGTACTGTTTTTTATACTTAAAATAATAAAACTACACTTCAACTGTGCACTCTTACATAGAGTTCTAGCGATGAAGTGATTCTTGAACTCCGCAGGTATAGTACTGGGGGATCGCTCCAGTGACAAATTTTTCGGAATTCACTTCTCCCAACCGCCAGATAGCACTCTTATAAAGAGAAGTTACTGTATTGAGCACAGTGATTATGTTGAAAATGTAGATATAATGAGGTTTTTTTCAAGAAAAAGTCGCAAAAAACTTCTCACACGCAATTCCATGCATGGAGTGCATAATGTGCATTAATCGCATAATTTCTTATTCAATTAATCGTTTACAGAATAATCAAAGAATCGTTCATGTCGATTACTGACTGAATATGTAATCGACGTTCTTTTCACTTCAATTAATGATTGATTAAAATAATTTGTATTCATGGATCTTGATTAATAAATAATAGAATAATTAAAAATTTGCCCATGAAAATTACTCATTGCTGGAATAATCCAGTTTTCCAAAATTCTGATTGACAATTAACAAAGTAATCGCTAAATTTCCATATTCAATTACCTATTCACGAAATATTCTAAAAAAGTATAAATATGATTACCAGTTGCTAGAATATTTGGTTAATCGGACGTTCTGATTAGTGATTAATTGATTAATCAATAATCGTTGAATGATGATTAATCATTAACCGAAAAATTGGGCTTTATAAAGACGAATTACCGATTACTCAAGTAATTATCAATGATTTATTGAGATTATTAAATCTTTAATTAATCACGAAATTCTTCCCTGGAATTATGAAGTGATCACGTAATTAAACAATCATAATTTAAAAGAATAATTTTGCCGATCTCTGATTGAGAGGCTAAAATGCGTTACAGCTAATGCCAACGAACTCATTCGAGCCCCCTAAATATTATAGGTTACTCGTCAGAATCCATGGTGCTAACCTCACTCGCACGTTCGTGAAGTACATTTCGCCATTTTGTTTTTCAATAAAACTACAATTTATTGATATTTATCTCTTGATGCGCCATCCAAACTTACGGCGTGTCATTTTGATAAAATAATGTCGAAAACGTCTCGATATTTGTATCGTGGCGTTCTTCATGGAGTCTCACTCTTGGTTTTACACGACATGCAGTAAAAGTTTAATAATTGAAGTTTTTCAATTATGAGTTTTCGAATGAGTTCGTTGGCATTAGCTGTAACGCATTTTAGCCTCTCAATTGACAATTAATTGTTAATTAATTTATCCCCCTCTTAATTGTCAAAATGTAATTAATTTTCATCCACGGTTGTCGGAGAAAGACTGGACGACGCTTTAATCACATCGTCGCATACATCTCAGGGTTCGTAGTAAAGAGTCTTGGGAGATTTGTTAAATGTTCGCAGTGCAAGAAAATGCTTATGTCCGAGCAATCTCTATGTACGATACGAGAGAAAAAAGCCAGGGTAAACTAACACGAGCATCGGATAATGTAATACAGGTTTGTCTCATAGCAGAACAACAGTTTAGACCTTAAAATGTTTTCAAAGTGGAGAATGTTATGAATGTATTAATACGAAAGACACTTGAATATATCCCATACACTATACTCAAGAACAACAAACGCTGTTCAGATAAACACCGGTTTAAACTGCTCGTCCAAATCCTCAGAGTATTTTTCAAAGTACGATTGCATCACAAAGGAAATTCTAAAGTAAAACTGAGCAAGATCATAGGATAAGATCGAAAAGTACTAAACTTGTTTTGTTTAAAAACAAATAGGCGTTTGAATTTTGGTTTTTGTTAAACGTCAAAAATGTTATAACACCGAAATGTCATACGCACTATAAATATGTAAAGATACGCAATATATAAAAATATTTTTCAAACTGTGATTTATGTACATTTTTCTTTTATCCTAACTAATCCTTAATATTTACTAAGAACATTGAGTTTTCATACAAATATGAAGTTTAAAATTTTTTTAAATTACAATAATATGTTAAAAGAAAAATTGTGTCAATTTTGGTTGCGGCCAACAAAATTATTAATTAATTTTCATTTATCTAACGCTTGCTTGTAGTCGCAAGAAATTATTTCGATCCCTAAGTTTGTTAATTTAATTTATGTTCATTTAATTAACTGGGTCTTTCGGTTTTATGGGCTTATATCGTTTTATTGCAAATCCCAATGCACAGTCCGTACGCCAAAATTTTATTTGGCCCAGTTTGTTAAGGGCCCTAATTCTTATTGTTACGCTCCTGAATAGAAGGAGACAGAGATTGACCTCGATAAGTTCCCTCTTTGTGTAACTCTGGGCAACACGTTTGGAAGGCCGGAGCGCAGTCCATACTATACGTCGATGGATAAACCAGGCTTTACGCGAACGCAAGTTACGCTGTATCAACGAATTCAGACGTACATAGAAGCACAGTTCCTATGCTTCGATCCGAGACAAGTATTCTCGGACAGGAACTGTCGCTAGACTCGCTGTGATCGGAAAATCATCAGTGCGCTGTTGGTGACCAATACACGCATACGCTGTTAGCGCCTCTAGCCACTAGGATACAGAACTAACGCCTTTACCCCAGTTCCTGTGCTTCTATGTACGTCTGAATTCGTTGGCTGTATGGGGAGCATGGTCGTACATACAGGTCTGGAAACTCGAGCCAAATTAATTGGTGGGGGTATGAACGGTTTACGGGGTCGAATTTACTTCCCAGCATAGCCGCAACTTGTCGCCATCAGTCAGTTCGCGTTTGAGCATAATCTACTCACCCGGAACGAAACCATGTGTGAGACAGAGACAGACAGATACCCTCCGTCCCTCCCCCAAGCGCATTACTAACCCGCAGCGATTCTAGCGGCACCGGCAGGAATTAAAAGTGACCCCGTAAAACGTTTATACCCTCACCACTGGAATGTCTGTACCTGTATGTATACCTGTATGTACGACCGTGATGGGGAGGCACCCTCACTGCCACTCGCCACGACAACCAAAGTTATAGCGTTTTCAACTGGCTAGTTTCGTGCACACTCGGTGCCCACTCGGGGCAACAGGGAAGTTAGACGGCCACCCAGAAATCCTTGTGCCGAGCTCACTCAAAGCTGGTACATAAGGACGAAAAACTGGTACCCCCGTGCTCCACTGCGGCGCTGCCAATCAGTCTTGCGACGACTATTGTTAGTGTACACCTTGCATCCCCACTCTTGGTTTACCCGAAATGCAGTAGAAACTTTTTTTTACCTCTGTCGGTAACAAAAACGGTAGTTCTTACCTCAGTCAGTAACAAAAACGGTACTTTTTTTACCTCGGTCGGTAACAAAAACGGTAGTTTTTTACCTGAGTCAGTAACAAAAACGGTCGTTTTATCTCAGTCAGTAACAAAAACTCGGTTAACGGCCAATCTTGGTATTTTTGCGTACAAGGACAGAGAAGGCTTGGTACATTGTACGTGACTGTACCAAGAAGTTGGTAAGTCTGACATCCCTGCGGCGCACACTGACGTTGTGCACTATGTTTTACTCGTTCTGTGATTCTCGCTACACTCTTGAAGCACCATGTTTTGCTGGTAGCATAAATGTGAAAATATCACATTAAGTGTAAACTTTTTCCCGACCTCGTGTCAGTGTAGTGCAGAATCAGATGTAAATAGACATAAACATCTTCAACATCGGTTTAAATATGTTTTCATAACAAACAATATAACGGTTCGATTGAAAAGATTCACAGATGAATGGAAACAAATAGTTGCTCAATCCAGTCAACAATTTCATGTGAATAACCATACGAAGGCAGAAAATACATTCACAATACTTCTGCTAAATAAATGCTTACATAAACTAGAAATATTTTTATTCGAATTTTCTTAATGCTCAAGTTTCCCAGTGCCCATCAATTCAGCCGTCAAGTTTACTCGAGAATTGTAGTAGATTTTTTAATCACAATAACAAATCTTAAGCCTCTTATTATTTAGCTATCCCCGACAAAATAAAACTAATTACTCCATTTTTTTAGAAAATAGCAAGGCTGGAAAAGATAATTACGATTATAGAAATTTTTTCATTATAATTGTCTAGTAATGCTGGAGATGATGATGATCGTGAATATATTAACACTTTATGCGTTATGAACGAGGAGATAACCGTACCCAAAATAAAGAATTTTTTGAATGTTATCGATGGATAATCGATGGCGATGTATTTGACAATGATAGAAGTAATTCTGTCGAATAAACATAGTTTTCCCAATTTCTGAGAATCGTTAGATATTTTTAATACATTTTTTGCTCAGCATGTTGTTTACCATAATCTACGATAATCGGTAAGCCTGGTGAAAATGGCTGACAAATTCAAATGATTATAATGAAGCATATAGCTGCACGCTTACGGCGTTTCTTCACACTCCCTCCACATTGCTTCCCGGGAAAAAGTCATATATGATGATATATAATCATATATGACTCATTCATTCAGGGTCATGCATGACCAAGTCATATATGATTATATATGATCATATATGATTTTTTTTCCGGGAAATGTACAAATACTTCGTTTATAATATAATACAAGTGTAAAATATTATTATTATAATTATACGTAGAAGTACAATATATGCTGGTAAATAAATATAATATAAAAAAAATATATATGATGGTTATTTTGTGAATAATTACGATTACATATATGATTATATATGATTATATATGACCATTTTTTACCGGCATACATGATCATACATGGGCATATACGATCATTCATGATGTCATATTAAGGCATATATAATCATCTATGATTCATATATGATCATATATGATTTTTTTTCCCAAGTAGTTTAGTCGAAAACGAGTGTGGTCCAATCGGGTGTAACCGAGTGCGCCCGAGTGTACACTCGTGGACCCAGTTGAAAACGCTATTAGAATATAAAAGATACGCCCGGCTCGTCTTATGTTCCAGCGCCTCTCTGTTCAGAGTCAATTCTGATTTTTCGTGTCCGAATTAAATTGACAGACACACAGGATCAAATCTACTCAATTCTCGCTATTACAATTGTCGACAAAAATATGGAAAAAAAATGTTAATGTCTTTTTGGCTGTTTTAAGCTAAAAAATGAGAGTTTTTTTCTATGGGACATCTTCGATTTAAAAAAATATATAAAATTTTACGTGAACAAAAAAAAATTTCAAGATTTTACTGAAGATGGGATTCAAATAATTTCTTATTAAAAAAAAATCGATTTTTTTTCTTCGTAATGATGATCTTTTTTCCTTCTATGACTACAATAGTTGATGATTTCAATGATGTTAAGATAAATAATTTAGCTTCTTCCATATATTTTCTTTGTAAATTATATTAACATTAAGAATTACAACTTTTATGTAAAGAAATTGGATAAAGTCCAAAACGTACTTGAATTGTAATTCCAATTATTAATTATTATAGATTACAAAGGAAATATGTGAGGGAAGTAAAATTATTTATTTTAACATCATTGAAAACAACTATTTCAGTCATGGAAGGAAAAAAGATCAAAATTACGAGAGAAGAAAAGTCGAACACAATTTCTTTTAATATGAGAAGTTGTTTGAATCCCATCTTCGGTGAAATCTCAAAAATTTCCTTCTTTAACGTAGAATTTAATAATTTTTATGAAAAAATTTGTAGCCGTCCCATTTAAAGAAAATCCAATTGTTTAGCTTAAAACAGTTACAAAGACAAAAAAAATTGTTTTCTTAATTTTTGATATTTTTATCAAAGAGTACATTGAAAAACAAACAAAAATGACCTCCTAGCAAATTAGAATATCGTGGTTATTGTGGAAGTTATGAATATTTTAGAAATATTTTTCCAAAAATCAATAACTTCAGAATGGTTTAAGATAGAGAGCTAAAAATGTACTTGGCTACTTCTTTTTACATGTGTAATAACATATTAAACAATAATAAAAAATCAGAGGGGGTCACCGACAAAACGTCGTTGAATTGACATGGAATGACTCATATACATGTATAGTGTATATATACGAATATTCTACTGAAAATAGAAATTTTGTTCTTTCTAGAAAATAAAAATTCCCGTTTTTTTAAGAAAACGACTAATAGTAACACTTAATTGTCGTACGTAATGGACAAACAAAATTTGTCAGTTGAGGTTATGTTGCCCTGTGTAATTTTGGAGTGAGTGTAATTTTGGTCGTCAAGTTATGCAAGCGTGTTGCTAAGTTATGAGCGCGGTCAAGTCATGGGAGATTCAGTTGTGGGAGCGTACACTGTACTTTTATATCGAATAATATTTTGATTATATTCAAATCTGTCATTAATAACGATTAATATAATTTATCAGAATAATTCATCGATGTTCACAATGAATCAAAGAGTTTGGGTTACGGTGTGACTGTGTGAGTGCCCATTAAAACGTCCCTAAGGGACCTGTTATAACAAACATTCAAAATATATTCGATCACAACGGAATAAATCAAGACAATGATCAAGAATACGGAGCGCGAAGCGCGACGACAACAGGGCGCGAAGCGGGGGGGGGGGGGGGGGGTTAGGGGGCGAAGCCCCCCAACGAGTACGCGAAGCGTACTTGTTTCTATTTAAAAAAGCGACTTCTTCGTTGGTCAAAGAAATTATACTTTTTGAAAGTAGCACATTTACTGTATTTTTTTCCTACAAGTATATATATTCAGTTATATAACCCCGAAAGAATTTTATTTTTACATGAAAATTTGTTTTAGTTATGATTTTTTTAAATGAAAATCCATTTTTCTTCGATTTTCGGTTACATTAATTGTTGTATGAAATTTTGTTTCCGATAAATGGTTAAATAAATGATTGGGTCTTGGGAAAAAATGTTATAAAAGTAATTCAGAATTTTTTCAGATTTTTTTGACATTTTTTTCTTAGAAAAAACTTGAGGAATTTCACGACCCAGAGTACCGACGGTGTCCGAAAATTTAAGACGGAGGTTTAAAGTGAAATTTATCAAACGTTCGATGACTTACAATTTTTTGATGAATTTTTCCGCACCACTGCGAGACACACGATTTATGTTGCAAATCGTAACAGCTGGAAATGGGTAATTCCATATACCGTGATGCATGGATTCGATAACTGTGAGAGTCGGTCTAGCTGAGTTGTATTGCCACGCTATTCGCATAAGGGCAACCGCGCAACCCAATGACGTCACGATCATCATACCCCAAATGATTCTATTGACATTAATTATTTATTTTTTCATAAGTGATCGATGGTCTCAAAATTAAATGTTATTTTTTCACTTTATTTTTCATGAAGTTATAAACCAGGATTTCATCACAAAGAGAGGAAAAAAAAGTTTTATTTCAACACACTGATGATTATGAATATTTTCATTTACTGATCCACGAGAAACGTTGATTTACCTCTCGATCTTCGTTCGTTCACTCTGTGCTATGTATTTGTAACCGTGAAGACCAGTACCAAGACAAAATTCCTTCGCCTGATTCTTTAAAATTTCCACCCAATGATTTTCTCTGTCCTTTCGTGCTCTGTTGTAAGGTCGAATTTCTCGCGATATTTTGTACATCGTTGATACGGAAAAAATTTCTTTTTTTTCTTTCTTTTTAAATTTATTTTTTGACGGAGACACTCGTACGAGAGTACAGTATAGACTGAATCGGAAAAGGTCGAAAAGCTTTTTCCACCGTTTACAATCCGAACCCTTTTCTCACGTCCGGGTAGCGTCCGTTGGAATTATCCTATTTACAGAAGGATGTCGTGCGCGCGTGTACGCCAGAAATATATTGTAATAAAATATTCAGCACGACCTTGTGCATCGCTGGCTTTGCTACATATGCGTGACTCGAATCGTCGGGCGCCTTTATTGGCAAAGCTTTGTCAATCAATTTCCACCGATGTTATTTTCATGAGAATATTTTATGAGAAAAATTATGAGGACAAGATCGGGAGATCGGATAAATTATGGAATAATTATTTACCAATCTCGAAATTTCATACATTATTGACAATTTTTAAATCCTATTTGAATAAAACTCCGATTGATTGAAATAATTATAATTTGATTAGTAATAAGGTTCTAACATAATATTATTTTATTGATAAAAACTAATCAATCGAAATAATTGTCACATTCTCATATGAAAAAAATTACTTTATATCACTCAGAACAATAATGGATGCTTTTACGTCCGCAAGCGGACGTGAAAACGTCCATACTGCACCTCGTGATATAAAATATCGTACATCACTCGGCGTAAAAACATTTTCTGACTCGTGTGATTGCAGGACTGTCCTTCGGCTCGTCCTGCAAACTCACACTCGTCAGAAAATGTTCTTACGTCCTCGTGATGTAATGTACTATTTTTGTACAACGGTGAATAATTTTTGTAACTTTTTTGGTTATTTTCAAAAATTATTCACTAAGTATTGGTGGTCTAGCTCTTTCAGTTTTTGGTACATAATTATGCAGTTTGATGCCTTTTCCCAATTTTCGTAATTTCGCAATTTTTTTGTTTGCATTATAGGCCAGTCACCAGGGTGAAAAAAGTCGGTTCATAATGCAATCTTCCACCCAATTGATTTCTTTGTTGGAATAAGTTCGGGGGTGTCCTCGGAGTGTAAATTTCAAATAGCAGGGCGGGGGGAGGGGGGGGGGGTGAGCTTAAACTGCCATTTTGAAAAATGCGTTTTATTAAATATCTCGTGAACCATGCATCGTACGACAAAAAGTGTGGAGATCATTTTTGTAGACAACAAAATTCTTGCGTATAGTGCATAGATTATTATTTATAGCTCGCCAAACTTTTTTCAAAATGGTTTTTGCTGAATATATAATTAAGAGTTGGTGATAAATAAAAAATAATGGCAAGCAAATTTGCAGAACATAAAATTTCCAATAAACTTAATCTCAAACTTTTTCCCGTAAAATGAATAGTTTGAGAGCTACAACGGTGTAAATGTCACGTTGACGCACAACAGCTGACCATGAGAAGTGAGAATGCTGTGTCATACACCTATGTATGTTTGGTCGTTTGATTTACTTGAAATTTTCCAAAAATATACATATAACTCTCTATTGTGCGTACTACGATTGTGTCAAAATTATTATTGTTACTATTGTAAAAAAATTAAAAACTATGAAAAAAGGTCGAAAAAAGCTTTTTCGTCCAGACAGCCGCTATTTTGCGATTTTTTTTCTGATGTCTTACTGATAAAGAATTTTTTTCTTAATTTTGGATCGGATGATTAGAGAGGTAGTACTCGTTCCAGCCAGCACACCACGTTTTTTTTACCCCAAACTTTACCAGCCCTGAAAGAAACTGTGCCGCACCGGCTCGCTGTGTCGCTATCATGCCGGCATCTGCGTCCGTATGTGATGGCACACGGTGGCAGCATAGCGTGTCGCGGACCGTAGCGATATTGAGGCTGCACCATAGACCTTATACTCCTGGACCGCGCATTCCCTATCTGTTCCCATAGTGTCGAGTTAGGAGAAAGAGACAGAGAGAGATTTCCACGTGCGTGACAAGGACAACAATGCCATATTCGGGTGAACGGTGCCTTTATTCAGCATTGCCGATTTGCTGCCCTTGTCTGGTAACTCGGCACGCGATGCGCAGTCCAGGAGTATGGGCTGCACAGTAGCTGCACGGCGTTCACCCGCTAGCATGTCCATTACTATGCCATCTTTGTGTCGCCACCGTCACGCTGTACTGCCACCGTGCCGCTACCTACTGACCGTACGTACGGGACGATACCGTGGCGACCCGTTTCGGCACGTTTCTCTATCTGGGAGCTTATAACTTATTGAATTTTTATTTTTTTCTTTAACTTCTTTAAAGTTGTATACTATGTTTGTTGACCCCCTAGCCGAAAGTACGCTTAATAATTAATTAAAATCTATAAAATACTGCCATGAGCATGACAGATGACTTCTGTTCGGCCATATTTGTATAGGACTGGATTTTACCGTGGATTTTTCTTCGCGGCCTGCGTCAGCGTTCCTATCGGCAATCTCGCGTACTGTAGCGAAGCGAGGTTCGGGGGGAGGTCCGCCCGACTTTTGCAAGGCCGAGGCGAGCTGGCCGAGGCTGGTCGGGGCGAGCATTAGAAAAATATCCAAAAGGTGAAAAAATACGCACGAAAATCAACAGCGATAAGAGAGGTTAACGCACAGATTGCGGCAAAATGGGCAAAACATCAACACACGGGCGCAAACTGACACGGGAAAGCCAATGAGCAAAGAAACCCGAGAGAGCCCGAAATAAGCTGAGCAGTGTTGGCAATCTGGAAGACGGCACTGATCGTACCAGGGGCGTAAAATTATCGTATCTGACGAAAAATTATCGTACATTTTCAAATAACAGAAAAGCGTTATTTATTAATAAAATAATAAAATTGATTAATAAAATGGATATTATCGTGAATTTATATTGCGCCCAACACGTAATTTTTCGAATTTTATCATTTTTGACTGGGTCACGGTCGTACGTACAGAAATAATATAGTAATACTCCTTAAGGATGTTGAGTCAAAAATTGCAAATGATGAGAAAATTCTGAAAATTTAGTATGTTTTTGGATGAATTATTTAAGAGGCCGTGTAAGAATTTCACGACGATTAGGAAGCTCGTTATCGAACAATTAACATTAACAAATTAAATTTAATTAAATGTCGTCTTATGGAAACTGATATAACTTTGCGATAAGTTTTTTTTACCTCTCAATTTTTTAATACTACTCTATATTGAAAGCAACGGGAACAAAACGAAGTTTATAGATAAATATTTTTATTTGTTTAAAAAATTGTTCTTAACGACATGTTGATATTTAAATGAAGAGCTTCCTAATCGTCGTGAAATTTTTACACAACCTCTTAAATACTTCATACAAAAACATACCAAATTTTCAGAATTTTCTCATCATTTTTCATTTTAACCCTTAAGGAGATTGAAGTAATAATGATAGAATTCTGAAAATTTAGTATGTTTGTACATGAAGTATTCAGGAGGTGCGTGTAAAAATTTCACGACGATTAAGAAGCTATTTATTGAACATTTAACATTAAAAGATTTCCGAGAGACTCAACATCCTTAATTGATGACTGCGCATGTGCTATCGTCTATTCCTCACTCACACATGGTGGCACTAGGATGGCACACGATCACAGCACTCCTGACGGCACTGCTTTCTTTTGCTATGCCATGCAATAGCGTGTGAAGCCCGCTCAAGAAGAGGCTAAATACCATTTTTATTCGATCCCTACATTATCGACGTATCATCGTCGTCCAGTCTTTCTCCGACAACCGTGGATGAAAATTAATTACATTTTGACAATTAAGAGGAGATAAATTAATTAACAGGTAATTGTCAATTAAGAGGCTAAAATGCGTTACAGCTAATGCCAACGAACTCATTCGAGCCCCCGAAATATTATAGGTTACTTGTCAGAATCCATGGTGCTGCCCTCACTCGCACGTTCGTGAAGTACATTTCGCCATTTCGTTTTTCAATAAAACTACAATTTATTGATATTTATCTCTTGATGCGCCATCCAAACTTACGGCGTGTCATTTTGATAAAATAATATCGAAAACGTCTCGATATTTGTATCGTGGCGTTCTTCATGGAGTCTCACTCTTGGTTTTACCCGAAATGCAGTAAAAGTTTAATAATTCAAGTTTCTCAATTACAGTTTCTTGGTGGTAAATGAATCTATAAATTTTTTTTTGTTTTCCGAAAAAAATTGAGTGAGGCTCCATTCCTGCCAATGTTCTGATGATGTTAAAATTTTATTCAATTCCATCCATTTGTATAATAGCGCTTTCTGTCCGTTGCACTAAGTGTGCACTTGTTTTGGCGAGTGTGTTCTGTTGGGAATTCTGGTGCATGAATCTTGCACTGAGTGCATAAAATATTGCCCTGAAACGTATAAATTGCCATATAAAGCCAAGCTTAAATGTTATCCGCCTAAGTCAAATATTTCTGTTAATGAATGTAGTGCTGAGGTAAAATTGCAAGCTTTGCTGCATCACACAGCTGATAGAATATTATTGACACAGATGGATGTTGTCAAAAGTTTGTCGGCTGAAAATGTTTGCAGCTTGATTTTAATTTGTAAGTGGGGCTGCGATGGCACTTCCGGCCAAAGTACGTACAAACAAAAGTTCACTAATGATGATGCAAGCAAGTCCGATGCTAATATTTTTTTCACATCAATCGTTCCAATGCAGCTTGTATCTGACGACCAAGAAACAAACGCAAAGCTTGTTGTACGGAAAAATCCGAGGCCGTCATCTCCTCGTTTTTGTAGACCAATCAGGATCCAATTTGTTCACGAGAGTTCTGAAGCCACTCGTGAAGAAATGGAGTATATTCAACAGCAAGAGAAGAATCTTATGCCTTTCGAAAAGATCGCAGATGGAAAAGAAATAAGAGTTTCTTTCAGACTGGCTTTCACGACGATAGACGGTAAAGTTTGTAACGCTATCACGCATAATAAGTCTGCTCAACGATGCTATTTATGCAAAGCAACTTCAAAAGACTTCAACAATATCGACGCAATTCTAAAAAAGGAAGTCTCTGAAGATCATCTACAGTTTAGATTGTCAACTTTGCATGCATGGATACGATTTTTGAATGCTGTTTGTATATAGCATATAAGCTAACCAAAGCCTGGTTTCGGTAGCTCGAATGATGGAAATACCGCTCAAAGATTTTTCGAAAACTCAAGCATTTCTGCTGCGATAACAGGGATAGATGAGGACTTGATTGAGCGATTCCATGTGATATTGCAGTTTGTGCAGTTTGTACAATTATATCCGTGGTTCTACATGCCAACTTCGGTACACAAGATATTGATTCATGGTGCAGAAGTGATAAACTCAGCAATATTGCCGATAGGGCAGATGTCTGAAGACGCCCAAGAGTCTACTAATAAGTACATTAAAAAGTTTCGTGAAGATTTTGCAAGAAAGTGTTCCCGAGCCAAAACAATGCAGGACATTTTTTTACAGTTATTATTAATATCTGATCCCTTTATTTCGAGTTTGCGCGAATTACCTCGAAAAAATACAAAGTCGTTCCTTCCAGAAGCACTTTCATTGTTAGTTGCGCCACGTATACCAGCAAGTACAGGAAGTCCCAGCGATTTAATGGATGAATCAACTGATTGTGCATCATCTGATTCTTCAGATGACGATCTCTGAACTTTTAATCGACTGCTTGTATGTTTATGCTATTTTATATCACATATGGATATATTTTGTACATTCTCTATAAAAGTGATTTATGTCAAATGCGCCGTTTTGTTCTTATTTCAAATTTTAACTTCGGATTCGTAATCGACGCCTCCGAAAACCCCCGAATACTGACTTTCGGCCGAATTTATTACGCTTCCGACTATTTTCCAGCTTTTTGAGACTTTAAATCCGCCATTTTGTTTTTATTTAAAATTTTGACTGCGGATTCATAATCAGCGACCCCGAAAACCTCCGAGTACTGACTTTCAGCCGAATTTATGACGCTTTGGACTTTTTGCGAGCTTTTTGAGACTTCAAATCCGCCATTTTGTTATTATTTCAAATTTTGACTTCAGATTCATAGTCAGCGACCCCAAAAACCCCCGAGTACTGACTTCCAGCCGAATTTATAACGCTTTCGACTTTTTGCCAGCTTTTTAGGACTTCAAATCCGCCATTTTGTTTTTATTTCCAATTTTGACGTCGGATTCGTAATCAGCGACCCTAAAAACCTCCGAGTACTGACTTTCAGTCGAATTTGTAACGTTTTCGACTTTTGGCCAGCTTTTTGGGATTTGGCCCCACTGTGAATCGCAAGCTTGGCATTCCCTAGAATCTTTCGTACGATTGGCTGTCCGGTACCGACAGATGTCGCTACAGGTGATAACGAGTTTGGGCATTCCTCAGAATCATTCGTACGATTGGTTGTCAGTAGATGAGCTAGGAGAGCTTCACCTCATGTCGGTAAGGTAGATTCCTACCTTACCGACGGCAATATTTTTTTTAAAATTCACATCACTGGCGGGGTACCATATCAGCAAGGTAGATTCCTACCTTACCAACACCCTGCGCCCCGCCTTGCCGACTCCGATGGTAAGCATCCTAACCCAAATGTCCTGCCTTAGGTAAGTTCTGTCTTACCATCTCACATCCTGACCCAAATGTCCTGCCTTACCATCCCGCATCCTGACCCAAATTTACCGGCACCGATGGTAAGTCCTACTTTACCGGCATCCGGACCCAAATGTCCTGCCTTACCGGCATCCTGCCCCAAATACCCCCCTCCTACACTGGCAGTGGGCTTATCCCCACCACCTGACCCAAATTGCCCCGACCCGCACTACCCCCTGACCTGCACCCCTTGCCGACGTCGATGGTAAGCATCCTGACCCAAATGTCCTGCCTTACCGGCATCCTGACCCAAATGCCTTACCATCCTGCATCCTGCCCCAAATACCCCCTCCCATACCAGTAGTAGGCTGTCTGACCCAAATTATCCAGCCCTGCCTTACCAATAATGATGGTAAGTCCCCGCCCTCTCTACCTTACCGACGATGATGGTAAGCCTGGCCCAAATTACGCCTCCCTCCCTTACCGGACTCAAATTACCTCCACCCTATCTTACCGAAAATGATGGAAAGTCTCCCGCCCCTGCCTTACCGGTAATGATGGCAAGTCTCTGCCTTACTGATAATGATGCTGCTAAAAGCGATCCGGGATACCGAATTCAGATAAACAGATAACTGGATTCAGCTAATCAGATAGCAGGAATCCAGATTCAGCCAATCAGATAGCTGGAATCCAGAATCCACCAATCAGATCTCAGGAATCCTGTACCCATTAATCGGATAGCAGGAATCCAGAATCAGCCAATCAGGTAGCAGGAATCCACCAATCAGGTAGCAGGAATCTCCCAATCGCAGCAGGATATCGTGCAGGATAGTAAAGGAAACTTTCAGTGAAATTATTATTTTTTATTGATTCAACGCACATTGACTACAGTGTCTCCGCATTGGTGCACCAGGGAGTCCATGTTCGCGGCATCGTAGACACGCAATGACTTCAGGATCTTGCTGCAGGGATGGCGGCAATTTATCCCAAGCAAGTTCGACACTACTCGCAGCGAAGTTAATGATAAATTCCTTTGGCAGTTGTGCTATATCTTGCACCTCCATGAATGATAGGAGACTCGTGCGCTGGAATATCTTGAGCGATCGCTCGATCGATGGACTATTTTCACGAAGAAACTTTTCCAGCAGCAGGGCGTTGCGAAGTGCGCAGTAGCATCGTGAATTTCGATGATGATGCGGACAATCGACTGTCAATTCTTCCATATTCAGCTGCTTAAGTGATGGGCATGGTGCGAATTCGCACACGTTGAAGCCAAACTGCTCGAGCCAGCGCTTTTTCTGCTCACCCTTCACATAGACGGCGCTTGCATCGTGCATCGTCGATCGAAGAATAGATTCCACATTATCGTATGACAGATCCCCCGAGCTCCATCGTAGATGTTGATGATTACGTTCCAGCCAGCAATTTACACTCTTAAACCTTGCTGGCAGATCATGCCAACTCCCTGGTGGCTTGAATAGGAAGACTGTCGTGGGTCTGACACCCGAGTTGAGTGGAACAATTGCCAGCTCTTTAATGATGAACTCATTTGGGGCCAGCTGGAAGCCCTGTGCGTCCAACACGTACTGCATCGTGACTGTGATGCGTGCTCGATTTGAGTAGCGCTTTTATAGGTGTTTCCCCCACTTCTTACACACGTCTCCTTACTTCCCCCACTATAGATGATTCTCCCACTCCTTACACGCGTCTCCGCACATGCCCACTTATTGGATTATACCCAACAATGCGATCATGCAGGATCAGGCAGTAGGCCGTAGTTTCCGCGGGGAAATTCGCTTCAGACTCAAGATCACGGCGAACGTCGACGGGGGCCTGTTTCAGCGCTTTATTCCGTTTCGAGCAGTCGATTACAATCAGTGGCACATGCGCAAGGAAATCTTTTCTCGTGAGCAGCGGTTCCGCAGTCTTGTCGTAGTAGGCTTTCTGAAAGTTGGCATACATCTCATACAAGACGGCAAACTGATTACGACTAACATTGAGATTGAGATTGGCATATGGATAACACTGCGAGTTGAGAAATAGTTTTACATTTGTAATGTCACAATGATCGAAGCGGCTCGCATTCGCCGTTTTCACTCCCCTCCGCTTAGTCTAGAAGCCCACAATGACAAATCGTGGTTTCTCCAATTGATTGGCTGCCTTTACTGTCCATCAGAGATCGGCAAAATTATACTTTTAAATTATGATTATTTAATTACGTGATCATTTCATAATTCCAGGGAAGAATTTCGTGATTAATTATAGATTTAATAATCTCAATAAATCATTGGTAATTACTTGAGTAATCGGTAATTCGTCTTTATAAAGCCCAATTTTTCGGTTAATGATTAATCATCATTCAACGATTATTGATTAACCAATTAATCACTAATCAGAACGTCTGATTAACCAATTATTCTAGCAACTGGTAATCATATTTATACTTTTTTAAATTATTTCGTGAATAGGTAATTGAATCTGGAAATTTAGCGATGACTTTGTTAATTGTCGATCAGAATTTTGGAAAACTGGATTATTCCAGCAATGAGTAATTTTCATGGGAAAATTTTTAATTATTCCATTATTTATTAATCAAGATCACTAAATACAAATTATTTTAATCAATCATTAATTGAAGTGAAAAAAGTGTCGATTACATATTCAGTCAGTAATCGACATGAATGATTCTTTGATTATTCTGTAAACGATTAATTGAATAAGAAATTATGCGATTAATGCACATTATGCACTCCATGCGCGGAATTGCGTGTGAGAAGTTTTTTGCGACTTTTTCTTGAAAAAAAACCTCATTATATCTACATTTTCAACATAATCACTGTGCTCTCTATGCACTCAATACAGTAACTTCTCTTTATAAAAGGGCTATATGGCGGTTGGGAGAAGTGAATTCCGAAAAATTTGTCACTGGAGCGATCCCCCAGTACTATACCTGCGGAGTTCAAGAATCACTTCATCGCTAGAACTCTATGTAAGAGTGTCATAGTTAAAGTGTAGTTTTATTATTTTAATTATAAAAAATAGTACTTACATAAAATTTCGTAACACTATATACATGACATGCATAAGTGCATGAGAATGTATCTCACATTTAATAGGAATTTAACATATTTTATATTTAATAAGAATATTTTCATATTTTCAGTGTTTAAACGCATGTGATTGAACGTAATCACCCCTACACTTTTACATGAATTTCAAGAAAAAAGATAAAAAATCGACTCTCAATAATGGAAAAATCCGCCATAAAGTTAACAGACTTCTTGGCTCATGTACAGTCTTAGAAAAAATAGCCATCATAATTGGCAATGGTGAGAGTGTTAAGCCGGTTCAGTTCACTGAGAACACCTTATTGGTCCCTATTTGGGTTTTGAAAAAAATTCATGTTGTTGCCTGTCAAATACGTTACAAATAGTTTAAAAAAATGCTCGAATATGTTCAGATTTTTATTTCATCGCTGTGGTCTCCCTATTCGAGCGGGAATTTTCAAATTATTTAATGATATGCTTATTTACTATATGGCGTACTAAGATTTTTTTAAGATTAATCTTTTCAGTGAAAAATAAAAAAAAATCATCGATGGGATATCCCATGAGAATCGTTTGCTGTA
Organism: Alloplasta piceator; assembly: GCA_946863875.1. Taxonomy (NCBI): domain Eukaryota; kingdom Metazoa; phylum Arthropoda; class Insecta; order Hymenoptera; family Ichneumonidae; genus Alloplasta; species Alloplasta piceator. The sequence continues at coordinate 17,282,071 of OX333076.1, forward strand.
TAATTTTTTTTCAACAAAACGGATGATTAAATTATTTAAAAAAATCTTCTTACGTTTTTCATGTAATCAAGTTTGATATTATGTTGTGCTGACATGCGGGTTATTCCGTTGCAGTACTGTCTAAATGAATGCCAATTTTTAACTTAAAATTTTTTTTTGTTCAGTTTATGTTTTAATAGAAAAATACTTTGATAAAAAAAATTCATTTCTCTATTGACACATAAAATAGACGAAAAAAATTTTTAAGTAACAAATTGGCATTCATTTAGACAGCACTGCAATGGAATTCAGTCCGACCTCCAAATAAGCAACCAAAGCCCCCAAGGGGAAGAGTTTTCCGTTATATACCGCATTCCCTACCAGGCGCGCGCTCCGCGCTCACTACCTCTGTCTGTCTCTCTCACTCTTTTTCGCGTGCGATCCTCTCAACAAGCAACCCGCTCGAACGATTCACACACGCTCATACACATACTCACGCACGCACGCACACATCAATTTACACTACAACGTTCACTCTATTTTGCCCGAATAATCTCTCCCAGGCTGGTTGCTTAACCAGAGGTTTCGCGCACAAAATTCTCGAGCTCGGAGTTCGAGTCGGAGTGGAGGAAGCGCTCGAGTGAGAAACTGGAGAAAGTTGCTTATTGCCGCGTTGCTTATTTGGAGGTCGGACTGTAATTTTTTGTTGTTTAGGTTATTTTTCAATAGAGAAATGATTTTTTAAATTAAAGCTCAAGGACTTTGGCCTTCTTGATGTTGGCCAATGACCAATATCAAGATGGATTTTTTGCCTACGATTAATCTTAAAAAAAAAATTAGTACGCAATATGGCAAATAAGCATGTCTTTGAATCATTTGAAAAATCCCGCTTAAGTAGGGAGACCATAGGGAGACTGATATGTATATCATAGACATATGTATGTATATATTTTTTTAATAACAATAATGTTGATTATTGAATGAACCTTTTAAACGGTATTACTGTTATTATCTTAATATAAACTGAACAATTAACATTTTGATTAATGAAAAACGATCATAATGTCGAAAAAAAACATGTAAACATTTTCTATTTTGCATAGAAAAGTTGAAAAATTCTCCACACCCACGCAATCCAATGCATGGTCAGCATAAAAATCATCCTTTGTCGAATGACAACGTATTGCAAATGTTCGCGTAAACCCATGTTGACTCGTGGAAAAAAATTTCCCAAACCATTAATTGAATAATCAAAAAGTTCCATATTTTGATTAATAATTAATAAAGTAATTTGAACGAACTCGACTCGGATTCAGGATTAATGGGAATAACCAACAACCATGCTTTTTCAATTACCGATTGATTTAGTAATGAATAATTTTTAAACCCGATTACAGATGGCCAAAATAATTAAAAATCCGCTACTTCTGATTGATGATTAATGGCGCAATCGAATAATTTTCAATAGTGATTAATCATTTGTCCAGTAATCGAGTAATTAATCAAGTCCATTGACGATTAATGGATCAACTGAATAACACAGCCTCACGAAATTTAAAAAAGATTTCGGCCTGGGGGTCTGACTATGTATACTGTATGTTTTTGGGATCGCTGAATCCTAATCCGAGGTTGGTTTAACCCTAGCACGTCAGGGTTTGGCTATAACCACAAAAAATAACACTCCAAAATCAAGATTATTTTTTTACTATTTCGAAAACTATTATAGCTACGAAAAAATTGCTCTGGGTTCATCTTGAAGAGTATACCAGGTGTGTAAGTATGAAACCGGAATTTGCCCATAGGTGGCGCTAGATGTCGATGCAGTTACCGACACATCACGTCAGCGGTGTCTTGTTATTGTATTGATATCCGACAAAGATTTCCAACTCACAATAACACGAGTTTCATTCAGTAGCATTAGTTTATTAGAGATAAACATGTCGAGTTTTGTGCCAACAAATTACGATTTGCGGACAGCCCTACTTTTCTGTTTTCATCTGAAGAAAACCGCAGCCGAATCGCATCGAATGCTTCTGGAGGCGTTTGGTGAGCATGCTCTCGGTAAAACACAGTGTTTCGAGTGGTTTAAACGGTTCAAAAGTGGCGATTTTGACGTGAGGAACGAAGAACGTGGAACGTGGGATCAGAAGGGCGTAATCTACTACGAGCTGCTGAAACCTGGGGAAACTGTCAATACTCAACGCTACCGACAACAAATGACCGATTTGGATCGAGTTTTGCGTGAAAAACGACCAGAATACCAACAAAGACAACACAAGGTGATTTTGCTGCATGACAATGCACCAGCACACAAAGCAAAACAGGTCCAGAAAACGATAGAGTCGTTCCGTTGGGAGATTCTTCAGCACGCGCCTTACTCACCAGACCTTGCCCCATCCGATTACTACTTGTTTGCATCGATGGGACACGCACTTGCTGAGCAGCGCTTTACTTCTTACGAAGATGTACGAAAATGGCTCGATGACTGGTTTGCCTCAAAAGAGCAACAGTTCTTTTGGCGCGGAATCCACAAATTGCCAGAAAAATGGGAAAAATGTATAGATAGCGACGGACAATACTTTGAATAAGTTACTTTGTATCATATCATTACAATAAACGTGTTTTTTCTGTACAAAAATTCCGGTTTCATACTTACACACCTGGTACTTGTGGCTACGAAAAAAAAATATTCCGAATTTTTTGTTGAGAAATCATGAATTTGGAGAATTTTGAATTTTTAAAAATCTTGAAAATTAAATTTTTTGTTCAATTTTTTTTATATAATACCTTGGAGTGATCTTTAAAGATCCTGGAATCTTCAGGATCTTTTAATTTTTGAAACAAAAAAACACCATCCTGAACATTTTAGGATCTTTTAAGACCAGTGCAAGGTATTATATAATAAAAATTTAAGCAAAAGTTCAATGTTGATCGTGGATTTACACGATTTTTTTAAATTAAAAAATTAATGGTTTTGAAAAAACAAAAAACACCTTTCTGGAAACTTCAGCATCTTCTGACATCAGTACAAGGTAATATATAAAAAAAAAAGATTTATAAGAATTCAAAATTCTCCACATTGGTCATTTAAAAAAAAATTTTCGGAATATTTTTTTTTAGTAGCCACAAGTATACTCATCAAGACACATCCAGAACGATTTTTTCGTAACTATAATAGTTTTCGAGATATTTAAAAAACAACTCAATTTTGGAGTGTTTTTGAGGTTATAGCTAAACCCTGACGTGCTAGGGTTAAACCAACCTCGTATTCGGATTCAGCGACCCCAAAAACATATAGTCTACATAGTCTGACCCAGGCCGAATTTTTTTTTCTTTTTGTGTGGCTGTGTAATCAATGATTTGCTATAACCGATTAATAGAATAATGCATTTCTGTCTATCTTGATTACTGATTATTTCAGTAATCGGGTCCATTGTTATCTGAATTAACAATTAATCAGTTAATGCATAATCGTCAATCCTGATTGACGATTAATCATGTAATCAAAGTTGATGAAATCTCAATTAAGTATTGATGAATATAATTTCGAAAAAAGCAAAAAATATTGATGAATTAATCATTAATGCCGATCTCTGCTGTCCATACGTGTTTTGTGGTGTTCGGAAGCATAGGATACTCGTACAATTCCCAGGTGCAGAAACTCACAATGACATCCTTCTCGATGTGTCCAAGCAGGCGTATTTTATGCTTGTCCGACAGTATTACGTATGGCATGAGCCACTCAATTCGTCCAAGCTCAATCTTGAAGTCCTCATAGGTGCCATCTGCCAGTGCAGTTTGTACAACTGCATTTGTATCATTCCGTGATCTCGTGAGAATGAGTCCATACTTCGTGTTGATGATGATCTTCCCGTAGTCCTCGGCGAAGCCGAGGATCGTAGCAAGTAGTCTACATACGTCAAAGTAGCCATTATTATCAGTCGACTTGAGACTCTCTTCAACATCGAGCCAGCCAGCGTTTTCAATAACTGCACTCTGACTGGGACTTAGTGATGTGTAGCCCTTCATGAGACATGTCGCAGCAACATTCTTCGTTCGATCGATGTCCATGGCATTGATCTCATATCGTATTTCCTCGAATAGATGTTCGTTGTTGACGAATTTTGTAGCTATGACGGTGGAGCCGTTTGCCTTGGTTAATCTTCCGCACACATGTAGTGAGCTCCGTGCGGGTAAGGGACACAGATCCTGATGTTCAATCGATATCCGGATCTCATCGCTGTTGTTGAAAGCCGATGAAGTGTAGGGCTGATGTGTATGAATCTCGTAATACGACACCGATTCGTCGAATACGAATGGCGATTGAACGTGCAGTCTCCTCCATTCCAGCAGCAGCAGCAGCAAATTATTGCACACTCTATTTCTTCTTCTTCTCTGCCACTCGAAGCCCTAGACGTCGTAGAAACTGAATGTTCTGACGTGTTAGTGCCTTCAGCGCTCGTGGACGACTGATGGTTGGGCGCCATGTTGATTCTCTTTTATAGCCACGGACGGTTTTCCTCTCGAAGACGATTCCCATAATCACACCGTCGCCACCTTGATGTGCACTCTGATGGTAATAATTTCACCGCGAAAGTTCACCAACGTTCCGTCCTGGTCGACTATGCGCAATTGCAGGTGGTCAATGACTTTGACGACGACTGGAAGGTAAATGATCTGTGATGGTACTTCAATGATCGTTTATATACGCTCCCGATGTCACGTTGCACTCGACTTTCAGCGCGTTGATTTTGAGAATAGCGACGGGTAATTCTGAGCGGCGGACTGTATCACGCAGCAGCTCACGCGGTGGGTGGAGCCCAAAAGATCGGCAATGGAGTCTTGCGGTCGGAAATCAATGTCCCGATTGCACTTTATAAGACTGCGCAGGGTTTTGTTGTTGGGTGCGATGTAGATTGAAATATCTTTGGGTACGGGCGCTTCCTGCAGATACTTTTCAATATCCTCAATCTCGTTACTTCCCACACAACAATATGACGTCTGAAAGAATCGCTGTAGATTTCTTATGTAAGATTTGGACATCCGAATACATTTTCCGAAAGACATCTTACTGAGTTCCGAAAGTAGTCTTATGCGTCACTTTGAGGGATGATTTTGATATCTCTGAAAAGTTGTCTTGAAGATAACTTTTTCAGACTTCTCAAAAAAGATATCGTAAAGATTACTATTTCGAGATTTCTTCACAAGACATCGTCAAGATAACTTTTTCAGGGTTCCTTTAAAATTATCAAAAATTAATTTTTTTCTTATTTCTATCGTTTGCAAAAATTTTTAATACGTATTTTTATTTATTTGCATAGTTACTGGACCGACTGTATTGAAAAAAAAATTAGAAAAAAACTCGATTTCATCATTTGAATTTCATCTGCCTCCACGGGGATTCGAACCTGCGACCTGCCTATCTATCCTACTTGAGAACCTATCACGCTACCTATTACGCTACCGACTACTTATGAATTCTATTTACTTATATGATATGTCAGTGGTGAAATCCAAGAATTTAAACGGTTCCGATCTGTATCCGAACAAATATTATCACGTAGTCTATCTGAATATGCGATTTCTAATAACTTTTTAATATTCGTTCCGAAGATCTCTTAAGGGGAGGTTCAACCCCCTCCCCCGCCTTTCCGCTCTCGTGAGTGCGAGAGAGATAGAGCTAAAATGTTTAACACATTTTTCGCGGAGATGACTTGATGGAATAAAAAAAGAATATAGTGGGGCCATGACCTATACACATTAATTACGCAGGCGACCCCACATTATCTTTTTTCATTTCATCAAGCCATCTCCGATAAAAATGCGCCAAGAAATTTTTGAGGTTATGTTGACCTTTTTACACTCTTCTTAAGTAGGTCTTATTTCAGACTTCTTCGGACTAACGTCTGCGAGATATCATACGTGTTGCTCTAGAAGTAGTCTTAAAAAAGAGTTCGCGAGGAAGTATTTCTGGCTTTTTATTGGATGTCTTTTACGGAATATCTTGAAGATATCTTCTAAGGATATCTGATAGTTGATTTCATTCCGAAGATCTCTTAAGTTATTCTTACTTCTTCAGACTAACGTCTGCGAGATATCATACGTGTTGCTCTAGAAGTAGTCTTAAAAAAGAGTTCGCGAGGAAGTATTCCTGACTTTTGTGCTGTGTGGGTTCTGGTCGGCAGCACAATCACCTCGTCGCCCACGTAAAACTTATTTCTGCCGAGGTCAATGTTCGGTATAGAGTTGAAGGATAATAGCTCCACCAGTCCGAGAACGTAGTTTTTATTTGGCGCTAGCTCAATCGGCGGAAAGTATTGCGCTTCGAGTACAGATGATACTCCAGATAGACTGAGAGTCGACGAATCAGCCATGGCGGTGCGCGCACGACTGTTCAATGCCCGAAATTACAAGCACTTATATAGAAATTTCAGACAAAGATGTCCGCACTCGTACGTGCCGTAGTACTGATATCTAGCATTATTGTACTTGACATCGTTGACTCCGAGATAGTCCATGAGATCACGGTAGTCCACGTAGTAAATCGAAAAGTGGAACTTTTCTGGTGGAGGAAGGTGGAAACTTGATGTAAGACTAATTCGATGCCACTGAATTCAATGGTGATAATCATTTTGCTGTGCGGTCCCGGATTTGTTGTAAATAAACAATTAAAATTTCAAATGCGTTTATTTCAGAACGTATGCAAAGAAATGTATAGAACAAAAGTTGTAGAGAATTAAAAAATGCATAAAAAAGTGTAAGGGCTCTATCTTCGTATCTTTAAAAATAAACGACTATTATTGAAAATAATATGCAAGCCTTAGACACGCCCGTTCGGGCTAGTGTGAATACGGCAGCCACCAATCAGCGTGCGGCGTACTAATACACAGCGCGGCGGCTCATAAAATACACGGGCTCGGACTGTGGTGTGAGTGCGGTCACGCGTTTCCGTCCGTGTGCACTACCACACGGAAACGATCGGCTAAAAATAGAACGTGCGAGTGAAACGACACCGTCTTCTCTCGACGTCTATTTCTTTCCCGCGCTAGGCAGCATTTTTCATATTTTCAGGCTCGAGCGTCCTGTATATATATTTCGGCTTCCAAGCGCGGGATTTTCAAATCACACCTCGATGCTGGCGTTTTTCTCTATATTAAAATATTTCTGATACTTATAAGATCTTGCCTATTTTATTTAACATTAAGCTTATAACTGTGATGTCCGAGACAACATTAAATAATTGCACACGTTTGTGATTGTAACAAATACTTTATTAAATATAATTCGGAGATCGAGGCACGAGGCGTGTGTTATACATTCCGAGGCTTGGCGTGTTCTGCTTGCTCACGAGACGAAGGTGGAACAGGGAATCGCAATAGAGGGCAGCACAGTACCATAAAATATGGTTAATTCGTATCTTCCGTTATTTAAAACACCACAATCCTCCCCACTTAGAATTAAAATTCCCTCATCTTACAAGATTGCGGACTGAAGAGTCACCTAATTTGCCTTTAATGCTGACGATTAATTACACTCGCGGATCACGATTTGACTAGTTCGTACAATGTGAGACTCAATTCGTATAACTCAATTCCACATGGCATTCCTGAGTTTATCACAACACGGAATTATAAATTCCTCTTGTCAAGAAAACAGTATTAATACTTAGCATTAAGCTCCTATTCGACGTTACAATTCAAACTCTTAACATCGGAGCATACCCGTTTTCCGTGAAATATGATTACGTACTCTTAATATCGGAGTTTACATGTTTTGAAAAACACCATTCATTTCCTTAATTATCAGAGTTACACTTTTCTTTCGTTGATTTACAAATCTAATATTTTTCGAGGTTTTGGAACTCTCGATGACCTACGCACCGGCGGTAAACTCTTATTGCCACTTATTGTCAAATTTTGTACTTTTGGTACGTCTTGTGACTCTACAAGTTTGTCAACTATAATTTTTGAATCATTTTTCGCATTTTCCATACGCTCTTCTATCCCTTTTCCCCCCTGTTCTTCCGCTCGAATAGCACTTTCCTCTTCCCTTAAATTACAAGCTCTCAATTGATCGGAATGCCTCTTATGCATTCGCTCGTCTTCTGACTGTACCGAAAAGGTAATAGGTGATAATTTTTCAATAATTTTGGCTCTATTCCAGTTATTATTTGCATAATTTTTCATCATTACTGTATCATTATTATCACATGTGAAACGTCTATTTCCTGGAAAAAAACGTTTTTGACTGAGCTGTTTACTCTCTACATAATTTCTCAGCTCTGGTCTGACTAGATCAAGTTTTGTATGAAACTTTCGTCCAATTTGTAATTCTGCTGGGCTGCAGTTAGTAGTACAATGAGGTGTTGCTCTGTAGTGAAATAAAAATTTATGAATTGCATCATGCTTCGAATTCCCTGCATCTCTTAAGATTTTAAACTTCTTTTTGAACGTTTTTACCGCGTTTTCGGCTGCGCCATTTGATGCTGGATGATATGGAGCAGTACGTATGTGATGAATGCCATACGATTTTAAGAATTCTTTAAAAACCTCAGAGCAAAAACTCGGCCCATTGTCCGTAACTAATTTAAGTGGTATTCCTCACGTACACATATATTCTTTAAACGCTTTAATTGTGGTTTCTGATGTGATATCCGGTAATTCTTTTACGTCTATCCACTTTGAAAACGCATCAATAATTATTAGAAACATTTTTCCTTCGACAGGACCCAAGAAGTCTGCATGAATTCTATGATTAGGCCCATCCGGCCATTTCCACGAATGTAACGCTGATCTAGGTGGATTATCTGCCAATTTTAAACACGACGAACATGTTTTTATTACGTTTTCAATGTCCTCGTTAATACTCGGCCACCAAATGTAAGATCGAGCTAACGCATTCATTTTAACAACCCCCATGTGGATGGAATGCAACTCAAAAAGCAATTCTTCGCGCATAGATGGAGGAATCACAACTCGATGTCCCCATAACAAGCATCCTTCTTCCACCGTTAATTCCTTTTCTCTGTTTTTAAAAACGTTAAACTCATCCCTCACTTTATCAGGCCACCCTTCCAATACATACTTCCGGACCTGTCTCAAGATTACATCTTTTTCCGTTTCTAATTTTACGCGGTTCACATCAATCGTTTCCACTTCGTCAATTACATAATTCAAATACGAATAGTCTTCTTTTTCTTTGGCACCCATTTCGTCGATTGGCAACGGAACGCGCGAAAGACCATCAGCACGACAATTATCAACGCCTCTAGCGTGCTTGATCTCAAACTGATAAGCCGCCAAAAACACAGCCCATCGCTGTACTCTGCTAGCTGCCATTTGAGGAAAACCATTTTTCGACCCAAAGATGTACATTAGCGGTTTGTGATCGGTCTCTAAGATAAAGTTTCTACCATAAAGGTATTGATGAAACTTTTTCACACCGAAAACTAAACTTAAAGCCTCTTTGTCGAGCTGAGAATAATTTTTTTCCGCTTTTGTTAATGATCTCGATGCAAATGCTATGGGCCTTTCTCGCTTGTCAGAGTACACGTGCGACAAAACTGCCCCGATGCCAAAGGACGATGCGTCACACGCAACTTTAATTGGCAGCTTCGCATCATAATGCACCAACACTTCTGACGAGATCAAGCAACGTTTGGCTCTATTAAACGCCTGGTCTTGCTCGTCCTTCCACTGCCAATCCACATTTTTCTGCAACAAGCAATACAACGGATTCAACAATTGCGAATAATTTTGTATGAATTTTGCATAATAATTGATCATACCCAAAAATGCCCTCAATTGAGTTATACTAGTTGGTGCAGGAGCATCAACTATCGCTTTCACCTTATCCGTTGCTGCATGTATCCCTGTGCCATCGAGAACATAACCCAAAAATTATATTTTCTCTCTGCCGAAAACACATTTATTTATATTTACGGTCAAACCACAATCTTTTAATCAGCTGAGAACGTCCTTCAATCTTTGATTATGAATATTTACTGTTGGGCCAGATATCATTATATCATCGAAGAAGCAAACAACTCCTTCTAATCCCTGTAAGATTTTCTCCATTTCACGCTGGAATAATCGCGGGGCCGAGGCTACACCAAAACAAAGGCGCTTGTATGTAAACAGCCCTTTGTGAGTCGAAATTGTAACAAGAGACCTCGATTGTTCGTCAAGCTCGACTTGTTGATATGCCTGAGACAGATCTATTTTTGAAAATATTTGTCCCCCGTTTAAACTTGCCAAAAGATCTTGAATTCTTGGCACAGGATAACGATCGATTTTAATTTTGGGATTTATCGTTACCTTATAATCCCCGCAAATTCTTATCTCTCCATTACTTTTAGGCACCGGAACAATCGGGGTCGCCCATTCGCTACTTTCGACTGCCTCTAAAATTCCTTCTTTTATTAGACGATTCAACTCTTTTTCAACTTTTTCCTTCATCGAATAAGGTAATGGTCTTGCCTTACAAAAAATTGGCTGCTCGTTATCCTTGAGGTGCAACCTGAAACAACCCTTTGTATATTTTCCCAGTTTAGATGAGAAAACCGATTCAAAGTCTTTAATAATATCCTTGATGTCCCTTTGACTATCACTTTGAATCATCCCGACATGACAATCTCGGTTACTATTGTCAAATTTGCCACCGGAATCTTTAACGCGCAAATCCACGTTCTCCCTACGAGTGGCGGTCCATCACCAGGCAATACAAAAAGGGGAAGTTTCAAATTCTTCCTCTCAAACTCAGCTTCAACGTGCAATATGCCAATAGGCTCAATTTTATGCCCCGGGTGAGTCTTAAATCTCCTTTTTGTCTTCTTAAGAGGTAATTTGCTCCATTCGCTCGGATTACGATACTCTTTTTCTGAAATAACAGCGATTTCTGACCCTGTGTCAACATGAAACTCCGAATTTACTTTTTGAATTTTAATTTCGACCTTCCAAGGAGCAATAGACTCTAATTCAATATTTCTCACGTTCGATTTACTATTCTCCCCTTCCAAATGAAAAAGTGAGTCAAAATTATCGTCATTTTCGATCATATCAGAAATAAAATTTTGTCTATTTTTGCCTTTTGTGGCCTGACTCGGTTTATTCTCTTTTCCTTTAGTTTGTTTCCTATTTTCACAAACTCGAGCCAAATGGCCTTTTTTTTGACAAATATTACATTTATAACTACGAAATTTACATACGGTTGCTCGGTGATTGGTCCTACCGCAGCAATAACACCTAATGTTGTTTTCGCCTCCTGAAGACCCTGATGTCTTCTTACCGATGAAGTTGATTGAGTCCGCTTGGCCCTTCGACGAAGAACCCATCTCTGCAACATCCTTCGTTGCCATCTCCATCGATTGCCCCAGCTCGATAGCTCTGGCGTAGGGCAAATCATGCTCTCCGAGAAGCCTCTTTTTGATCCTCTCGCTCTTAATTCCCCAGACGAATTGATCCCTCAAATACGACTCCAAATTGGCTCCAAACTCGCAATAGGTTGACAGTTTCTTAAGATTTGCCAAAAACTCCATTACGCTCTCTCCATGTTTTTAAGAGCATTCTTTGAATTTGTATCTTTCAGCGATAATGCTGGGTTTAGGTTGCAAATGACTGTTCATGATACGATTCAATTCCATTAGAGTTTTTGTAGATGGCAAATCAGGCGTACAAAGACTACGTAATAACGCATAACCTTCACTGCCAATTAGGGTGGGAAAAAGCGAAACACCCTTGGCAGGAGATATGTCGTTCGCCAAGTAATATTGCTCAAACCTCTCTGTCCAATGGTTCCAGTCGTACTTCAGGTCGTATTCTTTCAACGTGCCGATTCTTCCCGTCACGATTGTTCTCCACCGGTCACCGGCATTTGCAGCATCATGTGGTTGAAATTCCACACCTTCCGTCGATGGATTCACTTTCGTTGCTCGATTTACTTCCGCCAAAAACTGCTGTCGTTGATTTATCAATTGTTTATTTTTTTCTTCCACTTCAGCTTGTCGTTTTTCGAGCTCCTTAAACGCTTTCTCGTATTTATTTCGCAACTCATCGGTCAATTCCGCCATTTTATCTCACACGTTTTTCCACCTCGTGTCGCTATCACGAAATCCGTAAATATCTTAGCAATCCTGTATTGCTTTTTACTTTTATTCTCGTCGCCACTGTGATGTCCGAGACAACATTAAATAATTGCACACGTTTGTGATTGTAACAAATACTTTATTAAATATAATTCGGAGATCGAGGCACGAGGCGTGTGTTATACATTCCGAGGCTTGGCGTGTTCTGCTTGCTCACGAGATGAAGGCGGAACAGGGAATCGCAATAGAGGGCAGCACAGTACTATAAAATATGGTTAATTCGTATCTTCCGTTATTTAAAACACCACAATAACAATATTTTTAAGGTCATCATTTTGAAATACATATTTGGAGATGTAATTTATTTTTCTCAACAAATTTTAACGAGGACGCAATTTTTTTCTTTTACTATTTTTTTTTTATTGTTTCTTTTTTACTATATTTTCCGATTCTCCAATATTTTTGCTTCCCGTCCAAAAAAAAGAAAAAACCAAAGAAGTAGTCGGTTTTCGGGTTTCTACATCAGTGGCATAACGCCTCAAATCATAATTTCATAATTGGAAAGCTTCTTCTATGAGGAAGCAAAAATATTGGAGAATCGGAAAATATAGTAAAAAAGGAACGATAAAAAAAATTGTGAGAGAAAAGAATTGCGACTTTATTAAAATTTGTTGAGAAACAAAAATTATATGTCCATATATACACCCCCGCTCAAAAGTTTGGATACACCCGCCGACATTTCTTGCCGCACTAAAAGTTGCATAACACCGTCAAAAAAAAATGGTATTCGAATTTTTGAAGAAGCGTTTTGACGGGAAAGAATTCAGCTTTGTTTTCCCTATTTTAAATTTTCGTTATGATTTTTTTTCGACTTGGTATGCATTTTTGAAAGTGACCGTTTTTCGGCATTTTTTCGACCGTCGCAAATCGGCCGCATAACTTAGGGACATTTTTTTTTGTCTTCTTTGTCTACAGTACATTTGAAAGGGTTAGAAGCTGCTTCATTTTCATTCTTTAAACATTTCCGTACGATTTTTTCTCGCAAAGTTATTTTACTTTTGGGTAAAAAAAAGAAATTTTAAAAGATGCAACATAACTCAAAGACTATTCAGTTTAAGAGAAAATGTCAAGTATGAAAAAAGTAGCATAAGTATAGACGAAATCGCCTGGAATTATTTCAGAATTTTCCCATGAAATTTTTTTTTCTATTTTCACTACACCGAAAAATTTCATCTGTTTCAAATTTCCGTACTTCGTGATAGAATAAAAATCTGAAAAAATTTAGCAACATTTGGCATGCTATAAGCAACAATTATCAATAATAATATTGCCCAAAAGTAATTGACAAATTGTTTAAACAATTGTTTAAACAAATTATTAAAAAATGATGAACATTGATCAATAATTATTATTGATCATTGTTGTTTATAGCATGCTAAATATTGCTAAATATTGCTGAATTTTTTTAGATTTTTATTTTATGACGAAGTACGGAAATTTGAAAGAGATGAAATTTTTCGGTAGAGCGAAAATAGAAAGAAAAAATTTCATGGGAAAATTCTGAAATAATTCCAGGCAATTTCGTCTATACCTATATATTTTGCAAAATTTTTTTTTCCCAAACTTTTTTTTCAATGAGGAAGCAAAGATATTGGAGAATCGGAGAATATAGTAAAAAAGAAACAATAAAAAAAATAGTAAAAGAAAAAAATTGCGTCCTCGTTAAAATTTGTTGAGAAAAAAAAATTACATCTCCATATATATATTTCAAAATAATGATCTTAAAAATATTGTTATAAGCTTAATGTTAAATAAAATAGGCAACATCTTATAAGTATCAAAAATATTTTAATATAGAGAAAAACGCCAGCATCGAGGTGTGATTTGAAAGTCCCGCGCTTGGAAGCCGAAATATATATACAGGACGCTCGAGCCTGAAAATATGAAAAATGCTGCCTAGCGCGAGAAAGAAATAGACGTCGAGAGAAGACGGTGTCGTTTCACTCGCACGTTTTATTTTTAGCCGATCGTTTCCGTGTGGTAGTGCACACGGACGGAAACGCGCGGCCGCACTCACACTACACTCCGAGACTACCCAGATAGAACACTGACGTATATTATACGTATATTACAGGTATATATGTACATAATATGTATACGTCTATGATATACCTGTATTATACGTATACTGAACGTATATTTTAGGTCTATTTATTGATAATAGGGAAAGAATTTCATATACGTATAATTTACGTATATTATACAATAAGCATTTGACATCGAATTATATACATCTATTATAAGTATACGAAACATGTACTTTACGATAAAGACAAATGACGTATAATATACGTATATTATACGTTCATTGTATAGCTTCAGATCTAAGAATCGCAATCGTAAGGTAATTAACATATATTATATGTATATGAGATGTATAAAACTCCACCGAGATATGTAGAAAAAAACACGTCCGATATACGTATATATATATTATATATGCGTATATTGGACGAAGCTATTCAATGAACGTTTAATACATATACGAATATTATACGTTCAGTGAGTATATTATCATTTAATATTATTGTTATTTAAGAATAAAAACCGATTTCTACAATTGAGAGCAATAATTTTTTTTAATAACAATAATAATAATATTTATTATTGTTTATTATTATTATTTTTGTGTTCTTATGAGTTTATTTAAAATAGAACCAAAATTAGCCTACCACATATCCCGTGGTCTCCGACCTTTTTAATTTTGGAAATAATACTATTTATTATTATAATTGTTATTATTATTAATCTGATTCAATATTTTAGTTTTTATCCATCCATCTCTATCGTCGAGATTAACAATGGCCGCTTCTCGATAATGAGGTCCCCCACTCGGCAAGTCATTTCTCATGAATACGCCGCGAAAATTAGGAATTTCCTGCCCATACACGAGTAAGTCCGCATCCGTTAGCGCGCGTTTGGGCAATTTTTTTTTGCATCCAGATGCAAGCCAAACCCCATCTTGTGCGGCTTGGGATAGAGACCTTTGCCGAGGGCTATAGCTTTAATCGTCTTGTTGTACCTCTGACTCTCTTGCAGCTCACGCTTCGCAGCACTAGCGTCATTCACGGCCTTAACGATTCCTGCAGTGCCACCTGCCAAAGCCCCTGTTGCACTCAAGCCGGCAAACAGGGGAATGAGAAAGGAAAGGAATCCACCGACCTTTTCGGGCACTGGTAGTATGCATGGTATACGCACATTGCTCTTTCCACCGGCTTTCTTCACTGCAGCGCGCGCCTTCTACTGGGCGGATTGAATAATTTCGCGAGCGTTTTTTCCCACGGGTCTCGATGCAGCCTTCACTATCTTTGAGAGCATGAATGCAGGCTTCTTCTTCTTCAGCCCCATACTGAGTTTAGATTTCACCTTCTTGGCGTTCGCTACAGCGTATGCCCAAACTCGTTCACTCACACCTGCGTCTTTCGCCCACACTTGTTGCCACGCCCTCTCTGCCAAATCTCTGTCAGCTGCACTCCGCGCCTTCAAGTTCTGGCTATTGTGCGAACATGCGATATCGTGCTCCTTGCAGGCAGCGTCCAGAGGATCTATACCTGGATCTCCGCGAGCTACGCGTTTTCCCACTTTTGTACCCGGTCCGCAGTACTGGTAGAGCCCGGCAGATGAAGTTCCACGGGCAGTCTGTTGATGAATTTGTTGAGGAAACCTCGGCCCTTGATTATTGCACAACGACAGTCCTATGATGAATGAGTCGGAAGGTATATAAGCGCTCTATTTATACGCTCAGAGCTCAGTGCATCATGGACTTTCGTGAGCAATCACTCAAGCTAACAATCACGAATTTTGATGTTGTCGCGGACGAGCAGCAGCGGCAAACGCGACACGGTGAACTACTGACCAACAGTATACGTGCAGTATTCTGCGGTCCATCCAACTGCGGTAAGACCAATGCACTGCTCGCTCTCATCACCCACCCCAATGGCCTAAGATTTGAGAATGTCTGTGTGTACTCCAAGTCACTCAATCAGCCAAAATATAAGTTTCTCTGGCAACTCATTGAGCCTGTGGAGGGGGTAGAGTACTTGGCATTCAGTGAACACGATCAAGTCGTATCGCCCGACGACGCTCGGCCTAATTCAATCGTAATATTTGACGATATAGCGTGTGAGAAGCAGGATAATGTCAGAGCATTCTACTGTATGGGAAGACACAAAAACGTTGATTGTTTCTACCTGTGTCAGTCATACGCTCAGATTCCCAAGCATCTGGTGCGTGATAATGTTAACCTGCTAGTAGTTTTCCGTCAAGACGATGTGAATCTCAAGCACATCTATGACGATCATGTGAATACCGACATGCTATATGTGCAGTTCCGAAACTTGTGCGCAACATGCTGGAATGATGATGATCATGGATTTCTCGTGATTGACAAAGAACGCCGGGGAGTGGGCCGATACAGAAAGTGTTTTGACCATTTCGTTATAAATATCGGACGCCCCAAGTGAAACTGCCAGTACACCATGGACGCTCAAGGTGACAATATGATGGTTCAGTTCCGTCAGGAGAAAAATACGCTCAGTCATATTGCGCGAGCGAGAGACGCGATTAGAGAAAAATACAGATTTCTCCGAATGGGCGAGCAGAGCATGGAAAAGGCAATGGGTGATGCATTCCGGCCAATCGTTGATCCACTCGAGAAACTAGTAGCCAACACGACTACGCGAGATCTCAAGGATGAAATGAATAAGTTGCTGCTGCCTAAAAAGGAAAAGTCCGAAGATTTGGAATCTTCATTCAAAACTGCAGAGGAGGAGGAAGAGGAGGAGGAGGAGGAGGAGGAGGAGGAGGAGGAGGAGGAGGAGGAGGAGGAGGAGGATGGGGAGGATGAGGGGAAGTCATCGGCAACGAGGGGAACAGTCGCTAAATTTCTTCAATTACTCGAGAAGAATCGAAAAAAGTATCTCGACATGACTTATGGCGTTCGAAAGCTCGCAGACAACGTTTTCATGATTGGAAACTCGCCTATAAGTTTCGACAATGAGTGGGTAATTGTAGGTGATAGCAAGTATCCTGCAAACATTGGCCTGCTTGAGCTACTCTTTCGACGAGAGCCTGATGCAAGTCGTGTGAGCGCTGAAGATATGGCTAACTATGGTAAAATTTTGCAAATAACAAGTGCACACAAGAAACACTATAGTGCAGAAGAACCTGTACACAAGCAAAACACCCACAAATACAAAAACTATATAGCTCCATTGGTAGAAGACTGAGCGATGAAGAAGCGAGCTGGTAAAGGCCTGGAGTACAAGATTACGCGAAAAAAAACATGCAAATGGATTACGTGTATTGGGACGATCCCAATGAGCTCGTGGATCGGCTACGGCTACTGCTTGCTGAGCAGGAAGCCGGCAATCCAAGTCACATCAATGAAATCATCTCAATCATTGAGGAGTTGCGAGAAGCTGGAATCGTATATTAGTCGGATGCTGATAAGACGCAGTTCAGTTCAGCAATGAGCGTCGACGTGTTCGGACGACAATTGGGGTGAATCGAGGGTATCAGAGGTCCTCCCGGCTTCGGATTCAAACTCACCGCTAATCAACAGTACGATATCGAGGGTAAGCGATTGTGCAACATTGCCGGGCCAAGTGAACCAAACGACGCGGTGAATCTAGGCAGTGTGACACAACTCATTCGTCGAGAGACAAGTGACACCCTTCAGCTGATAGCCCAACAACGTCAAAATATTGAAAATCTTGCAGCGAAAATTGACTTTCTGCAGGAGCTAGTGAGGGAGGCATTGAAGAATATTGCAATAAGCGATACATCGATTGTGGATTTGACCATTCACAGCTAGTGGTATGGAACACGAGCAGAGAGCGGTTGTGGAGGAATTACATAAGCCAGCACGTCGTAATTACCCCCGTCGGAAGTTTGATGTGCGTGGGCTGGATGGGACGTGGCAGGCGGATCTCGTCGAGATGCAACCTTATGCACGATAAAACAAAGGTGCACGATACCTGCTCACCATCAGCGATGTGTTGTCCAAGTTTGCTTGGGCCGTTCCCGTGAAGCAAAAAACCGCCAAGGATGTCACCGAGGCCATGAAATCTGTGCTAAGACAGGGCAGAGTACCTGCGAATCTGCACACGGACAGAGGCAAAGAATTCTATAATACCGGTTTTCAGAAGCTCATGAAGGAATACGAAATCAATCATTACTCGACATACAGTAATCTCAAAGCATCCATCGTTGAACGTTTCAATCGCACTCTCAAGAACAGAATGTGGCTTCGTTTCAGTCTGCAAGGCAGCTATAAATGGCTCAAGATCTTGCCCGATCTCGTAGCCGCGTACAATGATTCCAAGCATCGAACTATCGGCATGAAGCCTCGAGACGTCACGAGTGTTGATGCAGCATTAATGGAGCATTTCACCGATACACGTAGTCGCAGAGCAGCTAAGTTCAACGTGGGTGACAAGGTACGCGTGAGCAGGAACAAACACATTTTCGAGAAAGGCTACACACCCAACTGGACCGCAGAAGTTTTCACCGTGACGCATGTAGCTGCAAGGAACCCGGTGACGTACAAGCTGAAGGACTATCAGGATGAACCCATAGCCGGCGGATTCTACGAAGAGGAACTCCTCAGAGCGAAATATCCCGACGTATATCTCGTGGAGAAGGTGCTGAAGAAACGTGGAGATCGCCTTTATGTTAAGTGGTTGGGGTTCGACAGTTCACACAACAGTTGGACAAATAAGACTGCAGGTTTATAACGAAATTATTGTATCGTTTTATTAATAAATAATCTTTTGATTTAAATAATTATTTTTCAATTATTCACACCATCAAATATTTCAGGAACAGTTTGCGTGATAAATAATTTTTTTCGATGAATTCCATATGATTATTCGCACCACCCAGATATTTCATGTACAGCTTGTTGTCTGCCACCTGACGCGCCATGAGGTCGAACATCGCTCGATCTTGCTCAAATGCTGTAGAGATGCGTTTCGGCATGAAGACTTGGAAGTCGTTGTCGAGGTCGTAGACGATTTTGGATCCATAGCTCGTCTCAACTTGACGCAGATTCGTGACTTTGTAGATGCGATTGAGCTCTAACTCGGCCAGTCGCTTCACGGAGAGGAAGTCATTGAGACTAGCGATCTTGTTGAGCTTGTCCATCGTGGGTGATGTGATGGCAATAGCCCGGTGAGTGCGGCTAATATACTCGCTATCCTCACTTCAGCGTCCTTTTCTCCCTCCATCTCGGTGCGCTCCCACTTCGTCATTGCAGAGGTGGTGGTGGTGGGGGTAAACTTGGTATCTCTACTCGAGAACGACGAGTTCTAGCGCGTTTTGTTTTTCGGCTGGTGGTGGTGATGGCGGTGGTGGTGGGAGTGAACTCAGTATCTCTACTTGAGAACGACGAGTTCTGACGCGTTTCGTTTTTTGGCGTACTGTAGTGCGCGTTTTTTTCGGTGCGCTATAGTGTGCACCTTCCGGTATGCTATAGTGCCCCCAAGGCAATGTATCAGTGCTATTGGGTAACAAGTATCGTTTATCATCGTGAGGACTTATGGCTAGGCTAAAGACTCTCTCTCTCGCTCTCACAGGTCCCCCATAGGCGCTCTCTCTCGCACTCGCAAGAGCGGAAAGGCGGGGGGGAGGGTGTTTAGCCTGCCCTTAAAGCCACCTTAACCTGCCTCTCCGTGTGAACTCGATGCTCCCATGATCGTATGGTGCATTGGGTCCTATGCTGTATCAACTGTTCATTGAGGCACTTGGTGAAGTCATCGAAGGTAATGGTTGCCTCCACCACACTCGTCTTTACCCCCTTCACCTTCTGCATACGGTCCGCGCCATCGACACGTACGCTATACATCTTACTGCGTATACCTACGAACTCGGTCATTATTCGTCCATTACACTCATCCTTCATGAGGCCGATGACTTTTTTATTTCGCCGTGGCATGCCAAATGGGTTCGCGTCGGGGTAGTCAGACGTATCGAAATGATCAATGTTACCTCTCATCATTCAGTAGACAGCATCGCACTGTGACTCATACAGCAAACTATCTGTGTCTGTATATAATAGTTTACAGCCCACCTGAAACTCGTCCTTCTTCAGCATAAACTCATAGTGGAAATCGTAGACGAGGATTTTTGACAAGTTTAGCACACACAATCCTACGTAGATTGGTTTATTTAGCCAAACCTCGGTCTTCGCCACTTGTACCGCAACGAGATTCTCCTCGAAGATTGTGTAACTATGGAAGGTTGGGCTTGCAATAAGTGCCTCAGCTTCGTAACGTCCTTCCCAGTGCGTCACGAGTTTCACATTGACATGGTTGCGAACATTCTCCATTGTTTTACCAAACACCGCATTGTTCATCAGCTAAAACAAGTTTTTCTCGAAGTCATTGGTGGCCTTCTTCCGCAGATCGGTATTGAGCTCAATGCATGACTTGAGCCACGGCCGCTGATTAAATTCCAAGACGCGATGAATCCAGGTCAGCTTGAGTCCGTACTTAAGAGCTTGCTTCAAGCTGCGATAGTGTAGAATGTAGTGGCTCTTTAGATCAAGCGTCGTCATGAGTTTCGTATGCTTGGAGCCTAGCGCGCTCTTGTGCTCGGGACATAGAGACAAATCCTTGTGCGCATCGTGTAGATTATCCGGATACTCGAGATCAACCTCGAGGATATATCCAATCGGCGAATCATCCTTCACGCTCGAGTCAACGCCATTCTCAACCCACTTGAAGCAGCCGTAAGGCAGAGACTCCATCATTGCCCAGCCGTAGAGGTTGTTCACATCAAAGTACATGAGATACTTGCTCGCTTTGTTCCGATCATAATTACTCATATATTTATTATTAGCTCGAGCATACCGATTACAGCACTGACTCACTCCACCACGTATGCCCTGTTCAATAAACAAGCGCATATCTACGTCGGTGAGAAGCTCCAGCTCGATCTTCGTGAACTTCAGCATGGCATCCCATGTGAAGCCTGGTGTCGTATAATAGTGTGCTGGATCGAGTCCGTAGGCCTGGAGACAATTATCGCGAAAATTTTCGAAAACATCGGTGAAGAGCATCACGTCGGTCTTCAGATAGAGATCTGAGTATTCACCCAAGGTCCCGATTTCGAACTCCTTCCACACTTTACCAGCGTGCTCATAGTCCACATCAACATGATCGAGGTTTGTGATGACCCCTGTCCTGATACGGTCTTTGAATGAAGATTTCACATCTGACCATACCACACGGTCAATGCTCCTCTCACGTATACCTGCCCCACGTTTCATCAATCGTGTCATTTTCTCACGAATACCGGTTAGGAAGCCGCCTACGAAGAGGTATCGCTGCTTCTCCGATGATGCGACTCCTTTCATCAGTTGGAATGGCCGCCTCGCCGGATCTAGACATTTTATCCACTCGCGTATCTCTACGGGGCTTACATCCTTCACCGTCTCCAGCACCTCCTCCCACGTCTTCATGATTTCCTTGCAGTCCACTGCGGTCATTGTTGCTTCTTCGTCTTGGCTGTTCTGCGTTGTCGTGAAGAGTCGAATGTGATTTTTCTACCATTGAACCCGACTATTTATACCAATTTGATAATTGGTGGGGACTATCCAACTCGATGCTGATTGGCCAATAATAAAGGAGTGGAGGGGATGGGATATTGGGAAGCTAACTGTGGTGGAGGGGATAGGAGATTGGTATAAAAGGGCAGCGGTGGCAGTTGCAAGCATCATTTCAACAATGGAGTTCGTAGTAGACATCCAAGACTTCAAGGGACCCTTAAACGAGTTCATCTTCAAGGAGCTGGCGATTATTGTCCTCGTGGATGATGCCATCGGTCTACCTATTCGAGCCGCCCTACCTTTGGAATGATCTACCTCCCAAGTGCGGAGGGGCGAATCTCTGGCTAGAAGCGAACTCCCACGGCATCAACTGAAATGATGGTAATGTCCCATACGAGCATATACACGAGACTCCGTATATGCTGCTACGAGGAGCAAGCAAGGTGTACGTGAAGGGTGCAGAGAAAAAGAGCTGGTTGAGACAGCAACTCCGCCTGGCCAGTGAACTGGTTGATCTCGATGCACTCGGCTGCCCATCATTGTCGAAATTTCGTGAGGATGCAATCGTATCATGCCTGAATCATAAGAACTTGTGAAACCCGCACTGCGCAGCTTTTAATGCAGTGGCGCTGGCGCTGAAAACATGGCTCCTTCACTAACACGGCGCTGATGATGATGATGATGATGATGCTGACGAGGATTCGTCTGATGCCGTGAGCATCAACTTCTCCGAAGATGACTCTAAGGAGGTGGATCCTCCACATCCGGCCGAGGATGAGGTGAACATTACCGATTCACACAAGGACGTGAATACTACATGACCGACAGAAGATAATACGACCACTGCAGATTCCTACGTGAATACAACGCCATCAACCGAGGAGGAAGGTGTAGACATTGGGCCCAATATCCCCCCTGAATATATTCAATGAAAATAATTGAATGTACATCTTTTTTAAATGAAAACTTTATTACTATTTTAATAAAGAAACATTCATGCATAACCACGTTTTTTTCTTATAATAAAAAAAAATAATAAAAAATGAAAAAAAATAAAAAAAAATAAAAAAAGATTGAATGTACTTTTTTTAAATAAAACCTTCATTACAATTTTCATAAGGAACATTCATGCATATCAGCGCATTTTTCTTAAAAAAAAGGGGGGGTGGGGGGAGTCACCCTCATGCTCCCCGACGCGACAACGACCGCGAGCGCAGAGCGTTCCACTACATGAACAGTGGGTAGTCGCTTACCTTTGGGCCAGACTCCTCCATGACCAGCTCCTCCACGTTTGGCGCTCCGCGATTGACGATGAAATGTGCCGAAATCGGACTCGCGCTCTGCTATTTATGCAGCAAGCGCGAAGTGGGAGAGCGTGAAGTGGGAGATTTATTGTAAGTGTTCCACTGCCGGGGGAAGTCATACTCCCGGGGAGGCAGTTACACACACACATACACACTGGGCGTAAAAACACTGGGACCATTTTGCGTCAGGGTAATAAAGATCGAGGGCGCAGTATGGGTCAGGGGGTAATATCGGTCAGGGCCCATATAAGTTAGGGTAATGGGGCTCAGGGGGTAATGCGGGTCAGGGGGTAGTGCGGGTCGGGGCAATTTGGGTCAGGTAGTGGGGATAAGCTCACTGCCAGTATAGGAGGGGGGTATTTGGGGCAAGATGCCGGTAAGGCAGGACATTTGGGTCCGGATGCCGGTAAGGCAGGACTTACCATGCGGTAAATTTGGGTCAGGATGCGGGATGGTAAGGCAGGACATTTGGGTCAGGATGCGGGATAGTAAGGCAGAACTTACCTAAGGCAAGACATTTGGGTCAGGGTGCTTACCATCGGAGTCAGCAAGGCAGGGCACAGGATGTCGGTAAGGTAGGAATCTACCTTGCCGACATGATACCCCGCGACCGGTATGCATTTTTCGAAACAAAAATTGCCGCCGTCGGTGAGGTAGGAATCTACCTTACCGACATGAGGTGGAACTCTCCTAGCCCATCTACTGCTGTCGGGTACCGACAGCTGTCGCTACAGGTCATAAATATAAGCGTGTTCCATTGGGGTTCTTGTGCACTGGCACGGGGCAACATGCACGCACTGAGGGCCACCAGTGTGCACTCAGTGCAAGCCAGTGCACCCAAAAGAAAGCGCTATAAGAGCAAGTCTTAATGGCAATTTCGAGGTGTTAGTGTCGGTATTCAGCCTCCTCTTAAGATAGAGAGCTAACAATGTACAAGGATACTTCTTTTTACATATGTAATAACATATTAAACAAGTACGCTTCGCGTACACGCTGGGGGGGGGGGTTCACCCCCCAGACCCCCCCGCGCTTCGTGCGCCGTTGTCGTCACGCTTCGCGCTCCGTATTCCTGATCATTGTCTTGATTTATTCCGTTATGATCGAATATATTTTGAATGTTGGTTAACAGATCCTTTAGGGACGTTTTACTAGGCACTCACACCGTAATTCAAACTCTTCGATTCATTGTGAACATCGATTAATTATTTTGATAAATTATATTAATCGTTATTAATGACAGATTTGAATATAATATAATCAAAATATTATTCGATATAAAAGTACAGTGTACGCTTCCACAACGGAATCTCCCATGATTTGACCGCACTCACAACTTAGCACACGCTTCCATAACTTGACGACCCCGATCACGCTTTCTCCCCACTCCAAACTTACACAGGGCAACATAACCTCAACTGTCAAATTTTGTTTGTCCATCACGTACGACAGTTAAGTGTTACTATTAGTCGTTTTCTTGAAGGAATGGTCATTTTTATTTTCCATAAAGAACAAAATTTCTATTATTAGTAGAATATTCGTATGTATACACTATACATGTATATGAATCATTCCATGTCAATTCAACGACGTTTTGTCGGTGCCCTCCTTTGATTTTTTATTATTGTTCAATATAATATTACACATGCAAAAAGAAGTATCCATGTACATTTTTAGCTCTTTCTATCTTAAACCATACCGAAGTTATTGATTTTTGGAAAAATATTCTTAAAATAATCATAACTTCCACAATAACCACGATAGTCTAATTTGCTAGGAGGTCATTTTTATTTGTTTTTCAATGTACTCTTTGGAGAAAATATCAAAAATTAAGAAACATTTTTTTTGTCTTTATGGCTGTTTTAAACTAAAAAAATTGGATTTTCTTTGAATGGGACGCCTTTAAATTTTTTCAAAACAAATTATAAAATTCTACGTAAAAAAAGGAAATTTTTGAGCTTTTGCCGAAGATGGGATTCAAATAACTTCTCATATTAAAAGAAATTTGGTTCGACTTTTTTTTCTCGTAATTTTGATTTTTATTCCTTCCATGACTAAAATAGTTGATTTCAATAATGTTAAAATAAATAATTTTACTTCTCTCACATATTTCCTTCGTAAATTATAATAATTAACAATTGGAATTACAATTCAAGTACGTTTCAATTTCTTTATTCCATTTCTTTACATAAAAATTGTAATTCTTAATGTTAATATAATTTACAAAGGAAAGATATGAGAGAAGCTAAATTATTTATCTTAACATAATTGAAATCATCAACTATTGTAGTCATAGAAGGAAAAAAGACCAACATTACGAAGAAAAAAAATCGATTTTTTCTAATAAGAAGTTATTTGAATCCCATCTTCAGTAAAATCTTAAAAATTTTATTTGTTAACGTAGAATTTTAAACATTTTTTTTAATCGAAGAGGTCCCATAGAAAGACAATCCAATTTTTTAGCTTAAAACAGCCAAAAAGACATGAACATTTTTTTTCTTTTTTTTTTGACAATTGTAATACCGAGAATTGAGTAGATTTGATCATGTGTATCTGTCAATTTAATTTAGACACGAAAAATCAAAACTGACTCTGAACAGAGAGGCGATAGAACCTGAGACGAGTATTTTATATGCCGATGTAGTGAATTCTGACACGAACGCACTGCGCTTGAGCGCTTTATAATCTGGTGTACCCATTGGTCAAATTGAATTTCGCGCGTCACAATGCCACGCCCGAAATTCATTTTGACCAATGGGTACGCCAGATTATGCGGCGCTCAAGCGCAGTGCCCCTGTGTCAGAATCATATATGTAATACTCCTATATTGCTAGCGCTGGCCGATACGTGTCGAAAACAGTACGGTGCAGACAATATCGTTCTCTCGCTCGTGGCTCACCAGAATGGCTTGTAATGCGCAAGCGCGAAGGAAAGCGGGAGTGCACCAGCCAATAACATTTATATATTATGTCTACGTAGTGGGTCGCGCGTGCGTAGAATGATCAAATCTGTTCCGCTATGTCTCGCTTCATCGGTGTCCCCACCACTTATAGGGAAGCATAGGCCGCTAGCACGGTCGTACATCCAGGTCTGGAAACTCGACCAAATTTCGTGGGTGGGGATACCTGGCTTATCGAAGCACGAGAATAGTTCGTAATTCCGTCACTACTCGTCTCTGCGATCTATGCGCTTTCTGAGTATACTCAAGCTCAACCTCAAAACGTGAGACAGAGATTGAACAGCTATAGCGCTGTCTCTATCTCACTTCCCCCACCCATCGTCAGCGCGCCAAAGTTAATATCGCAGCGTTCACAGTGACAAATATATGAACTACACGTCTGGCATCAATAAGCAAGGTACCCCCACGACGGGAGTTTCCAGACCTGTATGTACGACCATGGCCGCTAGCAATATAGGAGTATTACATAAATGGTCAGAATTCCCCCTATTGGGATCTGACATGGAGGCGTGGCCAAATTAAATATGGTGCAGACTGGGGTGCAGTCGACTGTCTTAACCATGTAATAGTAGGTTTACCGTGTAAATATAATATAAGTTATAAATATTAACGGCCGATAATGGTAGTTTTAACTATTTATGATATTTGCCAATGGCCTGGTCCAACTCCTAGTCATCGAAATTTTGTTCTTTTCTTAGTGTAACATTTATATCTTGTAGAATATGCTACTTGACCCATGCTTAACCTCACAAAACGAAGTTTACTCACCCTACCAGGACGAACGACAGTAACCGACAGTCGTTTGTCTTGTGAAACGACGGGACCCGACGGTCCAACCATTGGAATTCATCATTTTACTGTCGGAATGAAAGACAAACGACGTTGGTCACTGTCATTCGTCCTGGTAGGGCACCCGGTAAAATACGTTTTTTGAGGTCAAGTATGAGTCAAGTAGCATATTCTACAAGATATAAATCCTCAGAGCGTTTTTCCATGCTTGGAGTTGCTCAACTTTTTCCATGTTACCGAAAAAAAATTACGTATACGCAACGTGCATTTTTTTTGGAAAAATTATAGGACGTCGATTCACGGTTTTTTGGAAAAGAACTCGCACATCCACTTACGGAACATACAATTCTTTTTTTAGATGGTTTGCGAGATGTAAACACACCTAATTCTGACATTTTTGTTCAATTTTTCAAAACCACTAATGTTAATTATTACGTTTGACGAGCGATGGACCCTGGTTTTAATTTCAAAATGGCTTTCAGATGGCTCACGAATTTTGTCAGATCCCGATACGTGCTGTAAGCATGTAAATAAAGCTGGAGACACAATGACAAAAATAAGAAATAAGGAATAAGAATTAGCCATCCGATTGGCGTCGTTTCTCTAAAGTGCGCGACGATTGGCTGAT
The DNA here is from genome assembly GCA_946863875.1 of Alloplasta piceator. Lineage (NCBI taxonomy): Eukaryota > Metazoa > Arthropoda > Insecta > Hymenoptera > Ichneumonidae > Alloplasta > Alloplasta piceator. The sequence continues at coordinate 17,309,419 of OX333076.1, forward strand.
TCTTATTCCTTATGTCTTATTCTTGTCATTGTGTCTCGGGCTTAAGGAGGTTCATGTGGTAAATGATTTACAATACAGGTGTTGATAAAAAAAATCAGAACATAGTTATTAATATCTAAAAAGTCATCAGTTAAAATTTCAAGACCTGAGGGTACGTTGTTCGTGAGAAATAAATAAAAATGAAAATCCTAAATAACATGGGCTCTGATGGGATACCGTCTATAAATATTAAATGCACGATCATTACAATACTGATTTTGACGAAAATTTCAGAATTAATGAAAAAGTATCCAAGGAAGATTTTTAGCGCTTCATAAAATCGATTAGGTACTTGTGAGTTTCATAATAAATTAATTAGTCTCGAAAATGCTGGTTATTTTGAGGTTAAGCATTGTCAATGACTACGCTAGTCACCGCTTATTTTGAGGTTGAGCATTGACATTTTTCTATTGACTCACTCGGTACCAGATGAACCTCCTTAAGCGTTCAAGATAATGCAGCCAAAATTTGCTTTCGTTTATTGATGATTTTTACTTGTCATCGTAATCACTAATCAGGGCCGTTCTATTGTTTACTCAAATTATAATGTTGAAAAATATGACATATGATTTTTTAAAGTGACATTGTACACCTAATATATATATGCGCGATATTCCGTTTCGTGTATGTTACCATACGCGTTAAATTAATTTGAATTTAGTAATATACGAGAAATTACGCAATACGCAAGACTTACTCGCACGTGTCTCTCTTTCTCTCTCGTTTCATCGCTGCTTGGCAATGATCCAAACTTCTGGGTGATTCAAAGTTGAGTTGAAAATTACAAAAAGAAGATATCCAATGAATAAAAAATATTTTAATTCGTCCATCCAATTACTAAATTACAAATCATAAAAATTGATGTGGGATTCAATATTCCAGGAATCTAAAGAGGGAAAGCCACTGTAAAAATGGACAACAAAATTTTTTTTCATTTTTGTACAATATATATTTCTCAAAATATGTAGGTAATTTTCAGTTAAAATACTGAAAATTGACTGAGTTAAAGGGACAATTGACCGAGTTCGGATAACGAAAAATTTAAGGGGTATACGCAGTCAGGAGGACGAAAAAAGTGTTAACTAACGGGTATAATTCAGTATTTAATCGAAGGAATAAGCAAAATATTTATATCAAACAAAATGGCAGCTTCTCATTTTTTTTATATTTGATGAAATTTTTTGCCTTGAATTGTTTATAAAATGGAAAATATTTATCTTTAAAAAAAACCTTCGGTTAATTACTGAAAAATATATTTATAAAACTTGTGTAAAAATTTGAGCATGCTCGGTTATACCGTTTCTGAGAATTCTTGCTCACCAACTGTAAAAAAAAACTGTTTCGAGAAAAACGCGTTCCAAGTTTAGAAAGACCTTTACAAATATATAATCATGGGTTTACAAATATGCCTACCCTACCAAACCGAGCGACACCTCGTTTCACTCGGTTGCGGTCGCTTTCTGGTCAAATTCTCAATTTCAGCGGGGATAAGCGACTGCATGGTCGCTCTTGATGGTGGCGCCATCTAGAACAGCGCCCGTGGTGTGACCACGAAGCGACCGTGGTGTGACCATGAAAACCGTGGTGCGACCACGAAGCGACAACAAAGCGACTGGTTAAATTCTCAATCTCAGCGGGGTAAAGCGACCGCAAAGAGACCCGTTTTTTCATGGTCGCTTTTAAGTGGCTTGATTTGTTAGGGTAAGGAGGTTCTATCGTTTTTCATTTGAATATTATTTCCCAACATAGCTACATACATACAATTTTGTGAACACGAAGTTCAACGCCACGTTCAACTCGTGGAGAAATTTCACAACGATTTACCGTCTACAAATAAAGATATTCGCAAATGAAAAATAAGCACATAAAACCTGAGATTTCACGTAATAGATTGATGTATGTTAGATATAGAGTTACTGATGCAATAAAAGAGGAAAATCGAGTTAATCGAGTTAATCTGTTTGACATTTTCATGGATGCATCGCACAAATCCATAAACTTTGATATATGCATTTTTCGGCAAGCGTCATTGCTATCTAACATTATTTTCAACCATTATTTTGACTCTAAAGTTTCAATAGAGCCTCCTTAAATATATGTGGGTCAAAATTCCGAAAGGCAGCATGCGTTTGGGCCTCATAGTCGACGATTGTTTTGTAACTTTAGGGACAGATAGTACAGTATGAGAGTACACTCTGGAATTTTTTTGAATTTTTAAATCGACCAGTTTTACTGTACCAATGACGTCATTTTTTGAAATTTCTTGAATGTCATGTTTTAATCAATTTCTCTAGACCCCCGTAATTAAAAAAAAAAAATCGACATTTATTTTCATCGAAAAAGATCTCAGCTTTAAAAAAAATATTTCCAAATACGTACCAATTCGTATAAGCATAGAAAAGTAAGTTTTTTCCTCAAAAAGGCATTTTATCGATGAGCCTACACTCCAATCTGTTTTTTCATATTTTTTTCGGATTTCTAAGCTTTTTTTACATGAAAAAACTCTTTTTCCAGAGTGGGGTCTCTGCGGCATCAGACCGTTATCGCAGGCAAATGTAATCTGAGGTGCTGTAAATATCGAGAAAATAGTGCGGATACAATACTGCTTACTGCGCTAGTATTGTATTATATTGTTACTATCATTTTTTATCGAGGTCGTTATGGGTTTTTTACTTAACTTTTAATTTATTAGTACTGTAACAGGAGGATTTGACTATGAGAAAAAATAATAATACCCTGAAAGCAATATAATATACACGATTCCGGGGAATGGGTGTGTAAACAAACTTTAAAAAACATCTATTCATCTTTTATGAAAATATTTATTTACGTATGGTTCATTTTTTGCCAAGAAATTGTTGAATATATTCTTTTTTTTTTAGTATACTCAAAAGCAACTAATGTAAAACAAGTGAAAATTGTTAAATACTTTTTTTTGCGCTAAATTAAATATGCGTCAATAAATATTCAATATATTAATATTTAATAATTAATAACGGCGTGAATATCCGAATTTGTGTAATGAAGATCTTCATTGTGTAAAAGAAAGAGAAAGAGCGAGCGTGTTGTGAGTGTTCGATGTGTGTGTGTGTGTGTGTGTGTGTGTGTGTGTGTGTGTGTGTTTGTGTGTGTGTGTGTGTGTGTGTGTATGTGTGCGCGTGCGTGTCGCACGCTTGTGTTTACGTCTGTATTAATCCGCTGCCGGATACAATGCCTAAATGAGATTTATGAGAGAAACAGAATGTCGTTCTCACAGAATTTTCTTTCAATATTATACTCAGAATATCGCTCGATTTAAGGTTGTTTAGAAGCTATGAAACCTTTGAATGTTAATTGTTCAATTAATAGCTTCTCAATCTTAGTGAAATTTTTACACGACCTCCTGAATACTTCATGTAAGAACATACCAAATTTTCAGAATTCTATCATCATTACTTCAATCTCCTTAAGGTTTTGTATGAGGTATTTAAGAGTTCGTATAGAAATTTCACGACGATTTGGAAGCTCGTTATTAAGATATTAACGTTTTGTTAAAAACAATTTTTTAAACAAAAAAAAATTTATCAATAAACTTCGTTTTCTTTCCGTTGCTTCCAGTATATTGTGGATGTTAAAAAATTGAGGGGTCAAAAAAAAACTTATCTCAAAGTTATATCAGTTTCCATAAGACTACATTTTATTTTATTTAATTTGTTAATCTCAATTATTCGATAACGAGCTTCCAAATCGTCGTGAAATTTTTACACGACCTCTTAAATACTTCATTGAAAAACATACCAGATTTTTAGAATTTTCTCATTAACGTGATTTGCTTCTAAACAACCTTAAAGCAAGAAGAAGCACGCTGACGATATTATAATCGTGGCCAATGATTTTCTGTACAATAGCAATTTAAAGTACATATTCACATAGGATATGCGACCCATCTATGTGTGGAGCTCAACACTCAATTTTGATAATAATTTGAATGAGATTTCTTTCTGTCGAAGTAGTTCATCGAGAATCTGCCTTAAAGGCTAGTCACGTGATAAAAGAGAACTAGCCAATCAAAAGTTGAAAGTGCGAGAGCGCCGCTGGTGATCCTGTACACCACCGACGCCCGCACATTGTCGTTCGGATCATTGTTGAGATCAGTCGAAATCGCGAGAAATTAAATTCAGTGCCTCGTAGCCCAGGGTATAACATACAGGTCTTGAAACGAAGCCGAATTTCAATGGTGGGGGTAGGCACGCTTATATGTCACATTTTTCGTCATTCCGATTTATGCCGCAAGGTTCGCCTTCGTAGAGGGATTCATCCCCCACTCTTTCGTTGAGCAGCATTCCCGGCAGTTTATGCGATTCGAGTGAGAAACATAACCTCAGTTCAGCTGTTGTAACCCTTGTAACGTGGTTGTAACCAGTTGTAACAATGTAACGAGTAAACAAGTGTTAAACTGTTAAAGAAATGACAAAGCCGTGCGCCGTACCGAAAAGTAGAACGGGGTGTCGCGGCGTGAAAAAAAAATGTTCCGTTTTTCGAGTACCAAAAAATTTGGAACGTTTTAAGAAATGGGAAGCGATGATTCCGGGACTGAGACAGACGCAATACGTCTGCGAAGAGCATTTTAAGGAGGGAAGTGTCATACGTGCCTCAGTGAAACGCGATCAAAATGGTCGGATTATTTCTGAAGTAAGTATATTCATCTATTTTCGATTGCTTACAGCGATCCGATAAAAAAAATTTCACCATAGGACTAATGATAACTCTGAATGAATGTCATGAATTAAGTTTTTGTAATTCATTTCAGATCCCATACATTCATCCCAAGCTTGATGAATTTGCTGTCCCAACAATTTTTGAAACTACGATGAAGCAAGAATCAGCAGATTCAGCAACGTACGAGTGTTCGGAACAACAGATGGATGTAATTCCTCAAATGACATCACTTGAAGCTGTTGAAGGTAATAAAAGCCTAGGTATTGATATGCATATGAGCTTCAATAGTAAATCCTTGACACAAAATTCTGTATCATTCCTTTTCCTTGATGTGCTTGTACATTTAACTCGAACCATCTTGTGGTGTCTTAGTGACAATTTGTTATTTCACAGAAGTTATGCTTGCAATAATTTCATTAATATTGTAACTGTCGTTCTAGACATGGGCATCATAAGCCCTTCGCCGATGGATGTTGTGCCTCAAGAGTCAATGCACCAAGGGATCCCTTCGCCAAACGACATTCTTCCATCTTTTGAAATTTCAAACATGACACTCATCGTTCATGGCAATGGAGGTGGAAGTGAGAACAACTCCGTCTCTATACCTAAATCATGGGGTATTATGGAAACCTCTACGGAACGAAACCGCAGTATAATATTTTCACTCCTTACATTGAAACGAAAAAGTAAAATGCACCTGTCGGTCGTAGCAAAAAGTGCTTCCTGAGTGCTTATTCCATTAATAATCCTATTATATATCCTACAAATAACCGATTCGGATTCATCGTTGTTCATTGTCCGGTTATACATTTTATAATTTTTTCGGAATCAATTTACACCATAAGAAAATACGTCCGTGTGGGGGCCGAAGCGACATGCGCGCGTTCAAGACAGAGCTATAGAGAGCATGAGAGACAGAAGGGCGGGCATCCCCCTACGAAGGCGAACCTTGCGGCATAAATCGGAATGACGAAAAACGTGACATATAAGAGTGCCTACCCCTTCTACCGTCGTTTCAAGACCTGTATGTTAGACCGTGCTCGTGGCGAACTGGAGAGAGGGAGCGAGACATTTATACTTACCAGCGTTTTTGTACGTTCCCTATTCTCTTTCTGTTATTAAATAAAGATATATTTACTGTGTGCTTCATAAATAAGAAAAACATTCATTTCTCTCCTCTCAATCTTCCTGAATTCGCAAATTTTATTATTCCATTGAGGCAAATATTAATCACCTCAATAGTTTATGGCCCCAGTCACCCTGACTGCGACAATTTTGCGAATTCGGTGAGCGGAGATCTCGTGGGCGTCGTGAAAACGGGACGAAAGGTCCGAAGCGCGAGAAGCGTAGTACGTGAGATCGCGCAAACCACGAGGTGAGCCGGCAGGCGGCCATATTGGCAACGTGTTGGACGTGAGGATTCGCGCGGGAAACGTGAGCGAGAAGCATCCAAAATGTCCGAGGCAATCTCGCCGAAGAACGTGACAAAATTCGATGGAAAGGATTATCAAAGCTGGAAATTCCAGATGCGAGCATTATTTTTGGCGAATCGCATCTGGGAAGTTGTCGAGGGAACGAGACAAATGGCCGAGGCGGCCGCGGATCGTGATGCATGGTCGGTCGATAATGCGCGCGCGATGTTCCTGCTGACGAGGAGAACACCAGAAGTGCCATAACCCTATTTACCTGGGACTTTGCTCAGTGAAAGAGAGGTGAAAATAAGCGAACACGTGTCTCGGCTTATGCTCGGACACTCGACGGTTTCCGAGAAAATTACGGTCAAAGTTTTCGACGTTCCGTAGATGCTTGTCAGCGCGCGTCGAGTTTTAGCGAAGCGGCGGCGCAGCGGCTAGCGTCTCGGCATCACACTTTTGCGTCCCGTGTTCAAACCCGATATTAATTTTTTTTTTCTTACATTTATGCATGTCCGCAGAAGATTACTTCGCGAATGTTTCTTGCCAATTTACAGGATACAGGGCGTAATAATAATTGGAAAATTTCAACTGGGTTTCATAATGAGTTTTGTGTATTTATGATATTATAAAATATATAATATTTGTGTGAATGGTTTTGGGGAACTACAACCTTTTCAGATTCACATATTCCTATATTTCATTTCTATAATAATTTCCTTATACTCATTTATATATATTCTCATATTCTTATATTTAATTCTTATAAAGAGACATGAATTCTTACATTTTATTCTCATATCAATTCTTATATTAATTCTTATATTTCATCCTGATATCAATTCTGATTCGTGTATCTATCTATTCGATTTCTGTATCTGTCTCGATTGACTGGAATTGGGTGCATTCCTTTGGGTGATAACGATCGTAGAAACATTCGAAACATAAATATTCTGAACACCAAGAACATCTTGCAAAGGCAGGTTTGCCACAGTCACACTTCCTGGTGTGAGCTCCATTAGGGAAACAGACATCGTTGACATTGTTGAAGATATCACGCGTGGGCAATAATTTTGAGGCAAACCACGCATAACGAATCATTTTTTCGAAGACTGGTGCCTGCAATTGATTATGAACCAATGCGTGGATTGTTATTGCGTCACGTCTAGAAGTGATATCCCTTTGCTGGGCGATGAGTGTAGAGCAATTCTGCAGATTCCGTATGAAGTTTTTTATTTGGCGGTAAAAGTATACGTCACAGGGTTGACAGAGCGGCGTACACTTCGGAGGAATTACTTTCAACGAACAGGTTGGTATTCCGTTTTCATCCACGAATTTTTCGTCGTATAACGAACGATCACTCTGTCCACCCTGTGACGTATACTTTTACCGCCAAATAAAAAACTTCATACGGAAACTGCAGAATTGCTCTACACTCATCGCCCAGCAAAGGGATATCACTTCTAGACGTGACGCAATAACAATCCACGCATTGGTTCATAATCAATTGCAGGCACCAGTCTTCGAAAAAATGATTCGTTGTGCGTGGTTTGCCTCAAAATTATTGCCCACGCGTGATATCTTCAACAATGTCAACGATGTTTGTTTCCCTAATGGAACTCACACCAGGAAGTGTGACTGTGGCAAACCTGCCTTTGCAAGATGTTCTTGGTGTTCAGAATATTTATGTTTCGAATGTTTCTACGATCGTTATCACCCAAAGGAATGCACCCAATTCCAGTCAATCGAGACGGATACAGAAATCGAATAGATAGATACAGGAATCAGAATTGATATCAGGATGAAATATAAGAATTAATATAAGAATTGATATGAGAATAAAATGTAAGAATTCATGTCTCTTTATAAGAATTAAATATAAGAATATGAGAATATATATAAATGGGTATAAGGAAATTATTATAGAAATGAAATATAGGAATATGTGAATCTGAAAAGGTTGTAGTTCCTCAAAACCATTAACACAAATATTATATACTTTATAATATCATAAATACACAAAACTCATTATGGAACCCAGTTGAAATTTTCCAATTATTATTACGCGTTGTATCCTGTAAATTGGCAAGAAACATTCGCGAAGTAATCTTCTGCGGACATGCATAAATGTAAGAAAAAAAAAATTAATATCGGGTTTGAACACGGGACGCAAAAGTGTGATGCCGAGACGCTAGCCGCTGCGCCGCCGCTTCGGTACAACTCGACGCGCGCTGACAAGCATCTAAGGAACGTCGAAAACTTTGACCGTCATTTTCTCGAAAACGGTCGAGTGTCCGAGCATAAGCCAAGACACGTGTTCGCTTATTTTCACCTCTCTTTCACTGAGCAAAGTCCCAGGTAAATAGGGTTATGGCACTTCTGGTGTTCTCCTCGTGAGCTCGACACTCGAGCCTGAACAATTGAGGCCATTGTTGAGTTACACAACCACGCGTGAAATGTCGACGAAGTTGTATGAATACAAAATGGCGGCAAATGACTCGGTTACGCAACACATCGCGAAGGTGACCAATATGGCGGCGCAGCTAATCGATGCCCACACAGCAAAATTGATCCCGGGACCATCCTGAGACAGTCCCATTCGTGTCCTACCAAGATAGTACGTCTTATGAATGTCCATGGGAGGTACCAGTAAGATATTGTTCTACCCGGGATTAATATAGGATGTCTTGAGGATATTCTGTCGCAACCGTGATAAGACGATCCCAAAGGTCCCTCTTATAGACGTCTATGGGAGGTACTAGTAAGACATTGGTCTACTCGAGATTAATACAAGATATTTCGAGGATATCCTGTTGCAACCGTGATTAGACGATCCCAAAGCACTCTCTTATAGACGTCTCTTGGAGGTACTAGTAAGACATTGGTCCGCTCGATATTAATATGGAACGTCTTGAGGATATCCCGTCGCGACCGTGATTATATTATCCTAACGCACTTTCTTATAGACGTCTGCGGGAGGTACTAGGAAGACATTGGTCTGCTCGATATAATATAGGACGTCTTGAGGATATCCTGTCGCGACCGTGATGAGACGATCTCAAAGCACTCTCTTATGGACGTCTCGGGGAGATCCTAGTAAGACATTGGTCTGTGCGATATTAATATAGGACGTCTTGAGGATATCCTGTCGCGACCGTGATTGGACGATTCCAACGCACTCTCTTATAGACGTCTGTGGGAGGTACTAGTAAGACATTGGTCTGCTCAAGATTAATATGGGATGTCTTGAGGATATCCCGTGGTAACCATGTTTGGACGATCCCAGCCAACTCTCTTAGGGATGTCTGTAGGAGGTCAGCCATCGCGCAGCATTAGTTCCAACCTTGCCGCGAGATGGCGAACGCTACTCACATGCGGATAATGTGAAGAGCATGCTTATATAGGCGAGCGTGAACACGGATATCAATTCGACACCGACGGAAGTCAGAACTCGAAAGAGGCTATATTACAAATACAAGGAGTCCTTGCTGACTCCCTCTGTACCGTACACATTTTGTTAACATTTAATTAATTAATTAAAATTAATTAAAATTAAATCGAAACAAGAATTATTATCGACTACTGCATTGGCAGTCCAGGAGACGTCCCGAAGATATCCTGAAGACATCCCGGGATGACCGAGGGACCGTCCCATTCCGGTAGACACAGCGGACACTTTAGAGCCCATGAATATCCCATAGGATCATCCAAAAGACGTACTTGGGACGTATTATTTTGTGACTAATAATTCTGGAATATCTCGGTGACGTTTTATAGGAGTCTCGACAATATCTTACCGATATCTCCAGTCTGCTGTGTTTGCAGTCTCAGAGACGTCCCGAGGATATCCCGGGATGCCAATGGGACCATCCCATTCCGGTAAACACAGTGGACACTTTAGAGCCCATGGGTATCCCATGGGACCATCCCATTACCGTCACGCACTGTGGGTGGATTCACAGAAAAATCGGCAAAACTAGGCCGATGTGCGTACTGAAAAATGCAATGGTGATTCTTAAGTTTTTAACCTCGCTGATTTCAAATCTGGAATCAAAATTTCGAAAAAACATAATAGCTGACCGGAAGTGACTATCTGCGTTACTAAAAAGAATCCGATTTGAGTAGGGATCGGTAAATTAGCGATTTAAAAGTCACTGATTAAAAATCTCAAATCCAAATTTTGAAAAAACAAAATGGCAGACCGGAAGTGACTATCTGCGTTACTAAAAAGCATCCGATTTGAGTAGGGATCGGTAAATTTGCGGTTTAAAAGTCACTTATTGAAAATCTTGAATCCAAATTTCGAAAAAACAAAATGGCGGACCGGAAGTGACTATCTGCGTTACTAAAAAGAATCCGATTTGAGTAGGGGTCGGTAAATTTGCGGTTTAAAAGTCACTTATTGAAAATCTCTAATCAAAATTTCGAAAAAACAAAATGGCAGACCGGAAGTGACTATCTGCGTTACTAAAAAGCATCCGATTTGAGTAGGGATCGGTAAATTTGCGGTTTAAAAGTCACTTATTGAAAATCTTGAATCCAAATTTCGAAAAAACAAAATGGCGGACCGGAAGTGACTATCTGCGTTACTAAAAAGAATCCGATTTGAGTAGGGGTCGGTAAATTTGCGGTTTAAAAGTCACTTATTGAAAATCTCTAATCAAAATTTCGAAAAAACAAAATGGCGGACCGGAAGTGACTATCTGCATTACTAAAAAGCATCCGATTTGTGTAGGGATCGGTAAATTTGCGGTTTAAAAGTCACTTATTGAAAATCCTGAATTAAAATTTCGAAAAAAAACAAAATGGCGAACCGACAATATATTTTTATCTTACTCATAAGCAACTTTTGCTATCAGAAATCAATATTTGTGTTTTGAAGGTTGTTTTTTATAAATTTTGAATGAGATTTGGGGAAAACAAAACGATTGTCTGGAAGTGAGGGAAAGTTTTCAAATAATTTCGGAAAATTAGTTATAAATCATTTTTAACGAATTTTATTGCTAAATTCATTTGAAACAGCAATCGACACTTAACGAATTAAATTTTACCGAAAATAATACGTGCGTTACATAGAATAATTGATAATTAATAATAATAATAATAATATTAATTATTGATAATTATTCCTGATTTCAATATTAATCATAATCGTCAGCGTCGGAATCGCGATCGCCGTCGTCAGAGGAATTGGTGGATTCTGATTCGTCACTCGTGTATTCCATTAATTCACCTAAACCATACTTATCGCGAGAACTATCGGTACAGAGCAAAAGTTGCAATGCTTCTGGTGATAAACTTTTTGCTTTTTTCGGATACTGCTTGCCCATGCTCGATATGTACGGATCTGAAGTTAAGAGGAGTCGATTGAAAACGTCTTGCATGGTCGCTGTTCTCGAGTGTTTCCGAGCAAAACACTCGCGATATTTTTTAATATCCTTGTTACGGGCTTCCTGTGCGTCTTCTGACATTTGCCCGATAGGAAGCGGGGACCATTCAATTATCAAAGGACCTTGAATCAAAACTTTGTGAACCGTAGTTGGCATGCAGTACCAAGAATACAAAGTTACGAACATTTCGGCGGTTTCAAGACTATATTGTTTGAAAGCAGTTACATTTACGGCAAAGCCACTTGAAAGAACTTGCAATATTATGTGGAATCTTTTCATAATATTCTCGTCCAAACCCAAAATTCTTGATGAAATTTGAGTATTTTCGAAAAAACGTCGCGCAGTGTTTCCGTCGTTACTGCTACCAAACCCTTGTTTCGGTTTATCAACATCAAGATGCAACTCTTTCTTGAATGCAGCTTGAATAACTCGTTTTCGCTCAGCAACTTCTTTTTTTTCTTCATCTTTTCGAGTTTGCCACTTGTGAACACCGATTTTATAGCCGATGTGCAAGAAGCACTCAAAAAAAACGGATCCACGCATGCAACGTTGATAATCCAAGTTCGAGTCGAGTTCTGTCAACGTCTACAGTTTTCATCAGCTCTATGTCATTAAATTGCGATGATGTGAGATTGCATATATAGCAACGCATTGCGGATTTTGTATTTGTCACGGAGTTGCAAACTTTGCCGTCAATCATGGTGAAATACAGCTCGTATTTAACAGTAACTTCCTTCCCGTCAATAAATGTCGTAAAAGGGGTGAGAGACTCGATCTGATTATCAACGTGTTGCCGTTCCTGAATCGTTGACAACACAGTTTCTTTTAAAAATTGAATTCTGATAGGGCGACAATACCGTGGAGATGAGGGCCTGGGATTTTTCCAAAGAACGAATTCTTTTTTTGAGATATCCGATCCTAAAATTTGCAATGGAGCTAAAGACGTTAAAAATATACTCGGATCAGAACTCTCAGCATTCGTAAACTTTTGTTTGTATTCACTGTGCCCAGAGCTTCCATCACAACCCCATTTACAAATTAGTCTTAAATTCTTCGATTCTTCAGGGCGCAAAGAGTTAATCACGTCAGTTTGCAACTTTAGAATTCTGTCGCAAGTGTGATCAATCAAAGACTGTAATTTCACTTCGGCTAAAGTCTCAGTTACCGTTATATCTGAAGTGTAACAACGGTTTTTAGCAGCAACGACTTTTGCGTACGATGGATAAATAGCAACTTTTTTATTTCTCAAAGATCGCCTGATGTCTATGTATTGCTGTTTTGTTAGTTTTGCATTTACAAAATCTATCAGTGCTTCATCTCCAGACATCTCAACTAGCCGTGGATCTATCGACGATTCATATGCTGTTCGGTATCTCGCAGCTCTTGAGGGAGATTTTGTTGTGATGTTTTTTAAAATAGTGGCAGCATCGTTTAATCCTGCAGAACTGAGTCTCATCCTGGTGGCCAAACTTAATTCCTCCACGCAATGCTTTTCACTGACTTCTAAAGCCCTTCTTTTCTTGGTACGTTCACTCGACTCTTCGAAACTCAATTTTCGAGGTCGCCCAGATACACCTGAAGTTGATGGCTCTCCAATTGGTTTCGTACAATTCTGAAAAAAATAGCGCGAGCGTTATACTATACATCTTGACCCATAACTCGAGTTTTCGAAACATCAATAAAATTAATTACCAAAATAGTTATTGAAGTTTGCAACCATTTTTCATTTTTTTTAAAAAATGCATCGTGGCTTCTGTGCACTTCGAGCCATCTACTTTTGATATTACAAAGTAATTTTTTTAATGAATCCTTTTCATTGTTGTCAATCGTGAAAGATTCGGATGACTCAAGAGTAATTTTTTCCTCAAAAATCTGAAGTTGCTCATCCAGGCACAATTAAAATTTCTCCTTAATCATTCCAAAAATATCCTGATAAGTGCACGTGTAATCCATGGCACGTGAACCTAGAATAAAACAAGTATGATAAACATTTACTAAAAATGAATGTGTTCATGGGAAAAATTTTAATCTAATTGTAAATGATAGAATAAATTATTGTAACATTTTGAACACCCGTTACATGAATCATGACTCTTTACGAATAGATCACTGGGTAGAAAATTATTTTATATTCCACAAGGACTGGCTATTGTCCCCAGCAGGTATACGTTTACCTGCTGGGGACTATGCGCCCAGCCTGAACAAAGAAGCCAAGCGTTGCGCGACATGAGAATTCCGGTTCCCAAAGCCAGATATGCAACAATCTGCAGAACTTTTTTTATAAATTCTAATCTTAATAACATTATCAATAGGCTACAATGTTCAAAAGTCTGGGATCTCCTGGGATCACAACTATTTTTATACTTCTTTTGGAAAAATAAATTTACAAGCTTGCTTAAAATGCATACATTGAACACTCTTTTATACATACAATATTTCAAATTTCAAAAAACTATTTGACATGATAATATTCTACATACCTTCAAGATTATCTCCCATTTTACCGATTTGAAATCGGTAGCGTAGAACAAAATATATTTCACTTTGCGCGAATCGAAAATTTCAGCGTACAAAATCGCTACGTTCTTCACTCTCGAACGGTCGAGTTCAGACTGTCGTAAGTCGAGTACCGCGAAGGGTAGGGACCGGTCCTTTTACAATAGGGCGTACAAATACCTGGTCTTTGAAATGACATACATAGAAATACGAAATGAGAACACTCAATTTTTGGGTTTTGCCGATTTTTCTGTGATTCTGCCCACAGTGTCACGGGACAATTGGTGTGATGTCCAAAAGACGTACTTGGGACGTATTATTGTTGTGTGGGTGTGGGAGAGACGATCTCGAATACGACAATCATGGCGAAAATCTTAGGGAGTTTGTCGCCGAAATACGTGAATTTTCAAACCGCGTGAGACAACATGCCGCAAGATTTGCAGACGATCGAAAATCTCGAAGAGCGATTGATTCGAGAAGAAGCGCGCATGTCAGCGAATGATATTGGCGAGAGTGCATTTGTAGAACATTTGTTGACGAAGAAGAACAAGGTGAAAGTGAATTCGCGAGAAGCGAAAGGGAAAAAGAAAGTGGACAAGGACAAAGTAAAGTGCTATAGATGCCAGGGACTTGGATACTAGAAAGGGATTGCAAAAGCAAACAAGTACGCTTCGCGTACTCGTTGGGGGGCTCCACCCCCCAAACCCCCCCGCGCGTCGAGCGGTGCGCTCACATTATGTTGGGCGGCTCCGCCTCCCAAACCCCCCTTAACGTTTTGTTGGGGGGCTTTGCGCTCCGTATTCTTGACCATTATCTTCATTTATTCGGTATGTAAATACTATATTGTTTTTATGTTATTGAACATTGTTTTTGATAATATTGAGTCACATTTTTCATTCTCAATGAGGGCAATGAGTCATAAAGTTAAAGACCGAATTTTTAGAATTATATTAGTAGGCACTCACAACTTTAGAATATGAGGCTCATACATTTTGTTTTTGTGATTTATTTTGAATGTTGGTTAACATGTCCCTTAGGGACGTTTTAATAGGCACTCACACCGTTATTTAAACTCTTTGATTCATTGTGAACATCGAGTAGTCGTATAAATTCTATTAACCATAATTAAAAAGACAGATTTGAATATAATCAATATGATCCAAAAGTATCTAAACAATCATATCAGTTAAATGTTTTGATTGGGAAGTTATTTGAATTCCATTTTCAGTAAAATTTTAAAAATTTTGTTTGTTTACATAGAATTTAATATATTTTTTTTAATCGAAGAGGTTCCATAGAAAGAAAATCCAATTTTTTAGCTTAAAACAGCCAAAAAGACATTATCATTTTTTCCATATTTTTGTCGACAATTGTAATAGCGAGATTTGATCATGTGTGTGGCGCAGCGCGTGGCAGTGAGATAGCATAGGCTGCATTCGTCTTGAACGTTTTGAGTGTTGTGAGCGTCATATCCAGTAGCATTTTATATGCCGATGTATGGGTGAATCACGATCGTACATACAGGTCTGGAAACTCCCGTGGTCGGGGTACGT
This sequence comes from Alloplasta piceator, assembly GCA_946863875.1. Taxonomy (NCBI): domain Eukaryota; kingdom Metazoa; phylum Arthropoda; class Insecta; order Hymenoptera; family Ichneumonidae; genus Alloplasta; species Alloplasta piceator. The sequence goes on from OX333076.1 coordinate 17,325,007, forward strand.
TGCTTATTGATGCCGGATGTGAAGTTTATAAATTTGTCACTGTGATCGCTGCGATCTAAACTCTCTCTGGCGCAAGCACGGATGACGATGGGTCGGGGAAGTGAGATAGAGACAGCGCTATAGCCTAGCTTTTCAATCACTTGTTTTTAATATTATAGTAGACTATTATAACCCGCACTAAAACGCAAATGCTTATTTTCAAAAACCTCCGACTCCAAGCGGGTCTGAAAAACATGAGAGATTCGCAGTTAATTCAACAACATGTCGAATATCGAGCGCAAAACATTATCATTTGGCACCCGGAAAACCGACACCTTCGCATTATCGGCTTTGCGGCCGGTATTGCAATAAGGAACAGCGCACCTCTTAACATTTTTGCCAAATTAAAAAAAATCTTCTCTTTTTATTAAATATAATTTGAATCACAACTGCAGCAAAACCAGCAAGACACAACGTATGAGAGCATAATATCTGACACGGGGATTTTGAGGTTAAGCTTGAGAATACCCAGAAAGCGCATAGATCGCAGAGACGAGTAGTGACGAAATTACGAACTATTCTCGTGCTTCGATAAGCAAGGTACCCCCACCCTCGAAATTCGGCCGAGTTTTCAGACCTGTATGTACGACCGTGGGGTGAATTCTGACATCGGCGCACTGCGCTTGAGCGCTGCATAATCTGGCGTACCTATTGATCAAATTGAATTTCGCCCGCCACAATGCCACGCCCGAAATTTATTTTGACCAATAGGTACGCCAGATTATGCAGCGGTCAAGCGCAGTCCGCCCGTTTCAGAATTCCCCGTATACGTGCTGTAAGCGTGTAAATAAAGCCAGAGACACAATGACAAAAATAAGAAATAAGGAATAAAATCAGCCATCCGATTGGCGTAGTTTCTCTAAAGTGCGCGGCGATTAGCTGATTCTTATTCCTTATTTCTTATTCTTGTCATTGTGTCTCGGGCTTAAGCATTCAAGATAATGCAGCCAACATTTGCTTTCGTTTATTGATGATTTTTATCTGTCATCGTAATCACGGCCATTTTATTCTTTACTTAAATTATAATGTTGAAAAATATGACATGATTTTTTAAAGTGACAATTTGTGCAATTCGATCGAGTGTAGTGTGGTGTATTGTGTGGGGATGTTTTTTTTTCATTAAGAAAATTGTCTATTTCAGGAACATAAGGTTATGTTTCATATAATCTTTTTCTTTGCATAAAAGTAATAATAATATTTAAAAAAAAAATTAAATACATAGAAGTGTACTAATTATCAATCATTATATTTTAAAGAAAAATAACATTTTATCGAATAGTAAGAAATGTCTAAAATTTTTGTCCAATTAGTGTTTTTTTTCGCCAAACTTTTTAACGTTTGGCGAAAACGTTAAAAAGTTACAAATGAATAAAACGAAAATATTAAAAATTCGATGTTAAAATTGTTTAAATCATTTTAAACTCTTGAAATAGTTGAAATGTATTAAAATGAAAGTACACGGTGAAAATTAAAAATATCGTTCACGCATCTTCGGGCAATGAGTGAAAAACTGAAAAAAAGTTATTTTCGTTAAAACAAAATGGTTCAATGAACTGTCAAATCTCAAACTCTACAGGACACTTCTTTATGATCCTATAAAGAAAGTATGTAAGTTACAAAAACATTGGTTCACAGGTTGCGGAGATCTGACTCTGGACGGACACAAAAATGGCTTTTTGGTTCAAAAATGGCTGTTTTTTGGGAAATTTTCTATTCAACATTCTCTGAATGGATTGAGTTATAAAAGGTTTTGAGATTATAGTAAAACAAAACTGTGCTATGAATTTGAACCAGATCCGTTCATTGGTTGCTGAGTTATGAGTGCAGACGGACGGCTCAGGTGACGAATAATCCAAAATTTTTTGTTTTTGTATAATATGCAAACATATGTTGGTATAAAGTTTGTATGGTTATTTTTTATAAGAGATAGGTTTTTGGAAGGCAATACTAATAGTCGCTCCTTACATATAGAGTGAGTGCCTAAAAACGAGACAATGAACGCGGCGGGAGTGATTCGCGCGATTGTGCGTTCGTGATCGAGTGCGCGAGTGAGAAAAATTCGAATCGGGTCGGTAAAATCGAAATCTGTGAGATACCGGAGAACGTGGCAAGAGCGGTGCTTAGTGCGGATAACCACGATTGCTGGCTCACCGACAGCGGTGCATCTCGGCACATGACGTGTCGACGAGAGTGGTTAAATGACTATCACGTCGCGCCTCCGGGGGAAACGGTGACTCTCGGCGAAGGTAAAGAGCGCGATGTGGTCGGATTCGGAACGGTCGAGATCGAAAAATTCGTGAGTGGTAAATGGAGAGCGTCGCGCATCGAAAATGTTTTGCACGTCCCGGGACTTACGAAAAATTTATTCTCGGTCGGTACGTTCGCGAAGAACGGGCTCGGGATATTTTTCTTGGGAGATTGCGTGAGTCTTGACAACCAAGGTCTTATCGTGGGACAAGGTGTGCGTTAAAATAATCAGATTTATCGAATGCTTTTTAAATCAAAGTGCGCGACAAGTGGCGACGAAGCAAACGCGGTTGAAACCAACTTTCAAGTTTGGCACGAAAGGCTCGGTCACGCGAACGTCCGACCGATGAGCAAATTGGTGAAAGACAATTTGATTAAGGGGGTAAAATTCTCCGAGAAGTCCGAAAATTTTTGTGCGTCGTGTCAGGAAGGGAAATCCCATCGACAGGTGCTTAAGAAATCGCGAGTTCGAGCGGAAACGAAACCGGGTGAAGTGATTCACACTGATCTGTGCGGGCCAATGTCGGAGGAATCCATTGGCGGTGCTCGTTTCCTGTTAATTTTCAAGGCTGATGCTACGAGTTTTTGCTACGCGTACTTCCTGAAACATAAAAGTGACGTTTTAGAAAAATTTAAAAAATTCGACAAGCTCGTTGAGAACAAGTTTGGGAGAACGATGCAAGTTCTCAGGTCCGACAATGGACGTGAGTTTAAAAACCGCGCCATGGAAAGTTACACGGATGCGAGAGGCATTCAGCGGGAGTTCACGGCACCGTATACGCCGGAGCAGAACGGCAAGGCGGAGAGAGACAATCGTACTCTAATTGAAAGTGCGCGAACTATGCTATTGGCGAAAAATCTCCCGAAATATTTGTGGGCGGAAGCGTGCAGCACTGCCGTATACCTAACGAATCGTGACGGTGCGTCGGTGTTGAGAGATGGAGCGACTCCATACGAAAGATGGATTGGTGTGAAACCAGATCTGCAACACCTGAGGATCTTCGGTTCAGAGACGTACGTTAACGTGCCGAAACAACAACGCACAAAATTGGACGCGCGTGCGAAGAAAATGATTCTCGTGGGTTACAAGAGTAACTCGACAAATTATCGAGTATTCGATCCAGCATCGAAAATGGTGCGAGTGTCACGAGATGTGGTATTTCACGAAACTCTTGGAGAGGTGGTGCTCCCAACGAAAATTGAATCAAGTGAATTGATTCTGCCAAAACACGAAGCAGTTGCTCGAGCTCCGGCGGAAGACGAGTTGGAAGAAGACGACGACGACGACGAGGTTTTTGTGCAAGCGGAAGCACCGGAAGATCAGCACGGAGAGAACGAGGTACGAGGCGATCGTGAAGAGCAGCGTAGACAACTCCGAGATCGAAGCGCGATCCGGAGACCCTCGAGATACGATGCGAATATCATCGAGTGTGACATTCCTGAGACGTACGACAAAGCAATTGATGGTGCTAATTCCAAGAAATGGCGTGAAGCCATCAAGTCTGAACTCGAGTCACATCGGACGAATGGCACGTGGTCGATCGTGAAACGACAACCACGAATGAAAAGCATCGATTCGAGATGGATTTTTCGAATCGTGGAAAAGGAGAAAGGAAAGGTACGTCATTTCAAAGCTCGCCTATGCGCGAGAGGATTCATGCAAAAGAAGAGCGTGGATTTCTCGGAAACTTTCACACCTGTCGTGAGATACGATTCATTGCGTGTTCTTCTGTCGATCGTCGGGTCAAAGGATCTGGAGCTTGCACAGTTCGACGTGCAAACGGCGTTCTTATACGGAAAACTGGACGAGGAGATTTTCATGGAGCTCCCCGAGGGTTTCAACGTGGAAGAAGGGTCTCGAGAAGACAAGATTTATCGATTAGAGAAATCGCTTTACGGCCTGAAGTAGTCTCCGCGTTGCTGGAATCGAAAATTCAGCTCGTTTCTAAAAGAATTCCATTTTCGAGAGACCAACGCGGACAAATGTATCATCGTCGGTCGAGTCAGAGAGAGCACTGTCTACCTGGCACTTTATGTGGACGACGGGCTCATCGATTTGGAGGACAACGAGGTCATCGGTGTGGTTCTCGAGCACCTGAAAAGAGAATTGAAAATCACGATTGGAGATGCTAGTCTATTTTTAGGGATGCAAATAGAAAGAGATAGACTGAGAAAGTCTATTTTTATCCATCAAGAGTCGTATGCGAAGAAGATCCTTCAAAGATTCGGGATGGCCGATGCGAAATCGATGTGTGTTCCGAGCAACCCGAACTCCACGCTCTTGCCGATGTCCGAGGAGGATGACGAAGCCGAGAAGGCGCCCTACAGAGAAGCCGTGGGATCGTTAATGTTCTTGTCGATTGTAACAAGACCGGATATATCGTTCGCAGTGAATTTGGTGAGCAAATTCCTGAATAAACACAGCAAAACACACTGGCGTGCTGTTAAAGGAATCATTTCGTACGTCGCAGGGACGGTCGACTACGGAATCGAGTATTGAAACGGTGGAAGTGAGATAACCTTGGAGGGTTTCTCGGACGCGGACTTCGCCGGAGAAACGAGAAGATCGACGATGGGCTACGTCTTCGAAATAGCTGGTGGTCCCGTGACATGGGCGAGTCAGCGATAAACGCTCGTGGCATTGAGCACGACGGAAGCCGAGAAAGTGGCAGCGTCGATCACTGCACGAGAAGCTATCTGGTTGCAAAAGTTATTGGCGGAGATCGAATGCCCGTGTAAAGGGATGACACCAATCCACGTCGACAACCAGAGTGCAATTCGCCTCGTAAAAAACCCGGAATTCCACAAGAGGACGAAACATATCGACATATGTTTCCACTTCGTTCGAGAACGTGTACGGTCCGAAGAACTGAAGGTCAAGTATCTCCGAACCGAAGAGCAAAAGGCGGACATTTTTACGAAGGCTCTGCCGAGAAATCGCTTCTGCCCGCTGAGAAAAGGCCTTGGAGTTAAGGACAGACCCAACGTGAACGGTGGAAGTGTTGAAGTAGTTCATCGAGAATCTGCCTTAAAGGCTAGTCACGTGATAAAAGAGAACTAGCCAATCAAAAGTTGAAAGTGCGAGAGCGCCGCTGGTGATCCTGTACACCACCGACGCCTGCACATTGTCGTTCGGATCATTATTGAGATCAGTCGAAATCGCGAGAAATTAAATTCATAGCGTTTTCAACTGGGACCACGAGTGTACAATCGGGTACACTCGGTTACACCCGATTGGACCACACTCGTTTTCGACTAAATTACCGTGCTGAAAAGCAGTGTGGAGGGAGTGTAAAGAAACGCCGTAAGCGTGCAGGTAAATGCTTTGTTATAATCATTTGAATTTATCGGCCATTTTCACCAGGTTTACCGATTATCGTGGATTATGGTAAACAACATGCTGAGCAAAAAATGTATTAAAAATATAAAACGATTCTCAGAAATTGCGGAAATTATGTTTATTCGATAGAATTAGTTCTATCATTATTAAATACATCGCCATGGATTATTCATCGATAACATTAAAAAAATTCTTTATTTTGGGTATGGTTATCTCCTTGTTGATAACGCATAAAGTGTTAATATCCTCACGATCATCATCATCATCTCTAGCATCACTGGACAATTATAATGAAAAAATTTCTATAATCCTAATTATCTTTTCCGGCCTTGCTATTTTCTAAAAAAATGGAGTATTTAGTTTTATTTTGTCGGGGATAGCTAAATAACAAGAGGCTTAAAATTTGTAATTGTGATTAAAAAATCTACTACAATTCTCGAGTAAACTTGACGGCTGAATTGATGGGCACTGGGAAACTTGAGCATTGAGAAAATTCGAATAAAAATATTTCTAGGTTATGTAAGCATTTATTTAGCAGAAGTATTGTGAATGTATTTTCTGCCGTCGTATGGTTATTCACATGAAATTGTTGACTGGATTGAGTAACTATTTGTTTCAATTCATCTGTGAATCTTTGAACCGTTATATTGTTTGTTATGAAAAAATATTTAGACCGATGTTGAAGATGTTTATGTCTATTTACACCTGCTTCTGCACTACACTGGCACGAGGTCGGGAAAAAGTGTACATTTAATGTGATATTTTTACATTTATGCTACCAGCAAAACGTGGTGCTTCAAGAGTGTAAAGAGAATCATAGAACGAGTAAAACACAGTGCACAACGTTAGTGTGCCCCGAGTGTGCACGAAACTAGCCAGTTGAAAACGCTATCAGTGCCTCGTGGCGAACTGGAGAGAGGGAGAAAGACATTCATACTTACTGGCGTTTTTGTACGTTCGCTATTCTCTTTCTGTTATTAAATAAAGATATATTTACTGTGTGCTTCATAAATAAGAAAAACGTTCATTTCTCTCCTCTCAATACTCCCGAATTCGCAAATTTCATTATTCCATTGAGGCAAATATTAATCACCTCAATACTTTCAATAGAAAGTAAGCGGCTCTACAACAAATTATATTGTAGCCGTGAATTATGTTTTTATAAGAAAAGGAATTTATTCATCACGGTCGCAAAATGCGCCGTGAAGGAGCTTTGCACTCAATTTGTAAGTTTTTAGAATGTTTTCACGAGGAAACTCGCCTACAGGCTAACCTCCCTGGCCGGCTCCACGTGTCTTGTGAGAACAGAATTTATTGAATTGATTGAATTAAGGAGGTTCGGTGGTGACTTTGCTAGTCAGCTATGTAGTCAAGGAGACGTGGTTGCCAGGAACGGAATATTAGAGCTACGACAAATAAACATGTTTTTCTTATGTTTTTCGATATTCTGCATCGATCTAAGCATGAATTTTAACTCCTAGCCCTGTTTTTAAGGGTGAAAACGATGATGTAAAAGTTCAAATTGGCATATCACACGAACGAGAAAGAAATCGGGAAAAAGTTTCAAACAAAAGATGTAGATCTTAAAATTTCGCGTAACAAACAATGAAACTTTTTTTTCTATCGTCTATAAATAATGCGCTAGCTAATTTTAATGTTTTCATGTCTCTAAAACGTGGGAAAAAAGCGAATTTGATCACCACTGGTGAGAGAGACAGCCGCGCTGAGTAAAAGTGGGATGGCCTACGTCTATACACAGCGGCGTCCATATGTATACTACAGGCATGCGCTACACAAGTGCGAGTGAGAGAAAGTACAACTATAATATAATGTCGCCTCACTTACTCTACCTGCCTCGTACATTCAGCTTTTATTTCTTTTCTTTTCTTATTACTTCATTATGACGTTTTCTGTCAATTTTCGTCATTTTGAATTTCGTTTTTCATATTTTTCTGGAGTTGCGTGGAGTGTTGATCTCTAACTCAACTAATTATTGAGAAAAAGTTAAATCTGTAAAAAATTGAAAAAAAAATCTCAAGATTAATAATAGGTTTAAGAAAAAAAAATTAATAGATATACAGCTCCATAAGAGCCATGGCAAATAAAAATTTTCAATTTATTTTTTAAAAGCACGACACAATTTTGGCACAATTGTGAAACTTTTTTTTCAAACCTTCTATATTTCTTTATAAGACTATAAATTTAAAAAAAATTTAAAAGATACGCCATATCAGAAAAAAATGAAAACCACTTTTTGGCCCAAATAATGAATTTATTTATATGTTTTGAGGTTTAATTTGTGTATTTTAATGCATATTTACATATGTTGTATCTATTGAAAATAATATTTCATATTCAATATAATAAAAAACATTTCTTGCCAAAGTATCAAAATAAACCAGTTAAATATTTGTTGAAATTACTATAAAATTGATTACTAATATTTAACTGGTTCCATTTTTGTCTTTGGCAAAAAAAATGTTTGTTGTTGTCTTGAATATGAATGATTATTTTTAATACATACAAATTACATAAGTATGCGTTAAAATACAAAAATTAAACCCCAAAGTATATAAATAAATTCATTATTTGGGCCAAAAAGTGATTCTTCTGTTTTTTCTACTATGGCGTACTTTTTTTAAATTTTTTATAAACTCATAGTGTTGTATGGAAATAAAGAAGGGATGAAAAAAATAGCTTCATAGTTGTGCCAAATTATATCATGGTAAAAAATTAAAATTAAAAGCAAAATAAAAATTTTCAAGGATTTTATAGACTTATATAGCTCTTAATTTTGTTTTCTTCGAGCTATTATTAGCCCCCAAAACATATTACAAATTTTAATGAATCGGTTCAGTCAATCTTGGAAAAAAAAATTGTTTCTGTTTTTTATAAATTTTATTTTCAATAGATAGAACATATCCAAATATGCATTAAAATACACAAATTAAATCTCAAAACATATAAATAAATTCATTATTTGGGCCAAAAAGTGGTTTTCATTTTTTTCTAATATGGCGAATCTTTTAAATTTTTTTTTTAATTCATAGTCTCATAAAGAAATATAGAAGGTTTGAAAAAAAAAGTTTCACAATTGTGCCAAAATTTTGTCGTGGTTAAAAATGAAATTGGAAATTTTTGTTTGTCATGTCTCTTATGGAGCTATATAGCTATTAATTTTTTTTTCTTAAGGAGGTTCATCTAGTATACGATTTACAATACAGATGTTGATAAAAAAAAATCAGAATATAGTTATTGATATTTAAAAAGTCATCCGTTGAAATTTCAAGACCTGAGGGTACGTTGTTCGTGAGAAATAACTAAAAATGTAAATCCTAAATAACATGGGCTCTTATGGGATACCGTCGATAAATATTAAATGCACAATCATTACAATACAGATTTTGACGAAAATTTAAGTATTAATGAAAACGCATCTAAGAAACATTTTTAGAGCTCCATAAAATCGATTAGGTACTTGTGAGATTCATAATAAATTAATAAGTCTCGAAAATGCTGATTATTTTGAGGTTAAGCATTGTCAATAACTACGCTAGTCACCGCTTATTTTGAGGTTAAGCATTGACATTTTTCTTTTGACTCACTCGGTACCAGATGAACCTCCTTAAAGCTATTATCAATCTTAAGAATTCTTTTTCAGTTTTTTACAGATTTAACTTTTTCTCAATAATTAATTGAGTTAGAGATCAACACTCCACGCAGCTCCAGAAAAATATGAAAAACGAAATTTAAAGTGAGGAAAATTGACAGAAAACGCTATAATAAAGTATTTTCCGTTGTTGTGCCGCACGCGATCCAAAAAAAAATGAAATAAAAGCTGAATGTACGAGGCAGGTAGAGTCGGTAAAGCGAGTGAGGCGACATTATATTATAGCTGTACTTTCTCTCACTCGCACTTGTGTAGCGCATGCGCGTACTGCGTAGTAGACATATGGACGCCGCTGTGTATAGACGTAGGCTATCCCACTTTTACTCACGGGAGAACACCAGAAGTGCGATAACCCTATTTACCTGGGACTTTGCTCAGTGAAAGAGAGGTGAAAATAAGCGAACACGTGTCTCGGCTTATGCTCGGACACTCAACCGTTTCCGAGAAAATGACGGTCAAATTTTTCGACGTTCCTTAGATGCTTGTCAGCGTGCGTCGAGTTGTACCGAAGCGGCGGCGCAGTGGCTAGCGTCTCGGCATCACACTTTTGCGTCCCGTGTTCAAACCCGATATTAATTTTTTTTTTCTTACATTTATGCATGTCCGCAGAAGATTACTTCGCGAATGTTTCTTGCCAATTTACAGGATACAGGGCGTAATAATAATTGGAAAATTTCAACTGGGTTTTATAATGAGTTTTGTGTATTTATGATATTATAAAATATATAATATATTTGTGTGAATGTTTTTCGGGAACTACAACCTTTTCAGATTCACATATTCCTATATTTCATTTCTATAATAATTTCCTTATACTCATTTATATATATTCTCATATTCTTATATTTAATTCTTATAAAGAGACATGAATTCTTACATTTTATTCTCATATCAATTCTTATATTAATTCTTATATTTCATCCCGATATCCATTCTGATTCCTGTATCTATCTATTCGATTTCTGTATCCGTCTCGATTGACTGGAATTGGGTGCATTCCTTTGGGTGATAACGATCGTAGAAACATTCGAAACATAAATATTCTGAACACCAAGAACATCGTGCAAAGGCAGGTTTGCCACAGTCACACTTCCTGGTGTGAGTTCCATTAGGGAAACAAACATCGTTAACATTGTTGAAGATATCACGCGTGGGCAATAATTTTGAGGCAAGCCACGCATAACGAATCATTTTTTCGAAGACTGGTGCCTGCAATTGATTATGAACCAATGCGTGGATTGTTATTGCGTCACGTCTAGAAGTGATATCCCTTTGCTGGGCGATGAGTGTAGAGCAATTCTGCAGTTTCCGTATGAAGTTTTTTATTTGGCGGTAAAAGTATACGTCACAGGGTTGACAGAGCGGCGTACACTTCGGAGGAATTACTTTCAACGAACAGGTTGGTATTCCGTTTTCATCCACGAATTTTTCGTCGTATAACGAAGGATCACTCTGTCCACCCCATGAGTCAATTATAAACAAGAATGGCTCCGTTTCAACATATGGTTTTATAACTTCATCCAAAAACTGACCATATGTTTCTTTTGTGAGTTTTCCGGATTTCGTTGCGGTTACATACACGTTCGGATATTGTTTCATGAGTTGGTTCACCTGTTGTTGCACTCGAGGACCGAATTTTCCGCTTACTTCTTGAAGGCAAATGAACACCGTTGGCAGGAGTTTACCAGAAAGTGTTAAGCCGTATTGGGCGGTATACGAATGTGTCAAGTGATTTAATTGGTTGACAGCAACTTCTGTGACTTTTTCACCTCGGTGCGACAATGTTCGTTTACTGCAGATGTGATACTCGCATCCGGTTTGATCCGTATTTATAACAAAATCAGGGTCGAAGTACGGAATGAAAGCAGACACCTGACGTTGAAACGTCTGTGCACTTTGTAATAATTCTTCGAACGTACGTTTTTCCTTTGTGCTGACATATTTCGTAACATGTCTCTGCCGAATCCTATGATTTACCTTGAACCTATCACACCACGATTGTGAAGCCTCAAATTCAAAATCTGCGGATTGTAATGAAGCTGCTGCTGCCATCGCCCACTGCCGTAACATTCGCTCGTAACTAGATGCCCGTTCTTTCTAGATTTTTCGAAACGTTCGTAGACCCAGGAATCGATCATTTTGCATTTTTCTTGCTTCGTTCCATCCTTCTCTACTTGTTTTTTCTATCGCCATAGCTGTTTATTATTTTTCAGTTTGGTCGTGCTTTTTGACGCGATCGTTTTTAATTTCCACTTTGGATGAAGTTCGGCAAGCCTGACTGCCTTTAACTGTAATCAAAAATGAAGGATTTTTGTTTTATCCAATGAACTTCCTGCCCAAAATTTCATCATGACATGAAAGTCTTGCGTGAATTCATTCACAGAAAAAATATATTGATTCAAATTTACCTTCAATTCTACTGGAACTTCATCTATTTCTGGCTCATCATCACTTTCTTGTAGTGAAGTGGAAGGCTCCTCTTCGACGATTGCTTTTGCAGTCTGCCCTTCACCTGCTTCCCCTGCAGTTTCCCCAGCAGCTTCTTCTGCAGTCAATAGTTCCGTTTCTTCGGTAAACTCTCCACCGTTTATAAGATCGATGATTTTTTCCGCCATTTCTTTGCCCAAGATTTTCGATCGGTTCGATTTTCTTGTGAACGCTTCATTAATGATATTTAATTTCTCTAACGGTTCAATACAATAGTACACTGCGGAGGTTATTTCTTCTCTAGTTTCAGGGCTCGAAGTTTCACTCTCGTTCACAATATCCACAGATTCGTCCTGAAGATCACCTTGCAAAGTCCCTGGTACGGGCTCGTCTTCGTTATTTTTTCGTTTTAATTTTGCTGGAGGCTCCATGTCTGTTCGCTTCGAGAACTAACTTGGGAATGATGTGTTTGCCTTACTGATCCTCTCGAGGACACGAAAACAGCTGGGCAGGTCAGGATCGGTTGAATAGAAGACCCTCCTTGCAGCTGCAGGTATAAAAGAGTATACTTGCCCGACCGAACCTCAATTCTTGGGAAAAAGTACGCCATCCACCAATATTATTAACAAGACACACTGCAGGAATTTTACCGTGAATAATTTTAAAGATTTGCTCGTTTAATTTTATTTAATTATTAAAAAAAAATTTATTCATGTACCAGACACAAAATTAATCGACGAAAAAAGACAGGGTTATTTCGAAATACATTGACAAGAAACATTCGCGAAGTAATCTTCTACGGACATGCATAAATGTAAGAAAAAAAAATTATAATATCGGGTTTGAACAAGGGACGCAAAAGTGTGATGCCGAGACGCTAGCCGCTGCGCCGCCGCTTCGGTACAACTCGATGCGCGCTGACAAGCATCCAAGGAACGTCAAAAACTTTGACCGTCATTTTCTCGGAAACGGTTGAGTGTCCGAGCATAAGCCGAGACACGTGTTCGCTTATTTTCACCTCTCTTTCACTGAGCGAAGTCCCAGGTAAATAGGTTTATGGCACTTCTGGTGTTCTCCTCTCAGCGTGGCTGTCTCTCTCACCAGTGGTGATCATGGGGCCTATTACGATTCTCGAGGGAATATACTCACTTTTCGTACTTTCATGTTACGTGAATATCTTCGCCCTATTGCGGATCTATCGAGTGAGAATGCGAGATCACTAGCTACTTCCGGCATAGTGATCTCACATTTTCATGGAGTCAAAGTCAACTTTTGTTTATCAAAATGACTGTTACAGAGAATCAAAAGAAGATTTTATAAAAATATATGCGGAAAATGAAGACTTCGCGAGAGGAAGATTGCAGTATAACTGCGGAAATCAAAAATATCGGTAAGTTAGCCCAGTCGAACTAGATAAAAAAAAGAGGCTGACACGGAAAAAATTCTAAGGGGCAATTTTCCTTCAGAATTCATCGGGAGGGGTCACTGGCAGTCTACATTTCGGTTTTTGGGATCCGCGCCCTATTGCGTCATCCGACATCTTGAATTTAAGGGTGAATTTTTGTTTATTGAATAATTTGTTTATTTTCAATTTTACACAAAAAATGGTCATAACCGAAGTTGTTTGGAATTAAATTTTCTACAATTTAGGTCCCTATCATTTTTTTGCTAGGATTGATATTTTTCGATTTAGACCCGAAAAGAGGTGGGTGGTGCACCTAAATATTCTATTATCTCGTTTATTATTGATTATTTATTTATTATTAATTAATTATTCATTATAAATTATTATTGATCAGTAATTATTATTAATCAATAATTATTCTTCAACACTCTCAAGAACAATGATAATTTGGACAAAGCTCTGAGCTTGTTCCGAGAGGAAAACATTCACAAACATTGCTTGGCTCAAGCTGGGGAATGTTTCCTAATCGCATTGTTTGGAGGCGATGAAAATGTCAAAACACTGAACGATCTGAGATTTAAGAAGTTCACAAAGTCAGTCACGAGGAGCAAGTTCAATTTTGCGACGCTTCCACCTACCTCGGCAGCAGTGGAACAACATACCTACAGGACGTACCTGCAGGTGCAAATGTGGATGGAGTATGGAGTCGACGCTACGGAGTGGGGGTGGAAAAAAACTAATCGAGGATTAGAACCTGTCCCTACAACTGCCGATCCAGCACCGGAATTTTTGCTGAAGACAATTTCGTGCAAATGCAAAACGGGGTGCGGAAAAATGTGTGGTTGTCGCAAAGCAGGACTAAAATGTTCTGTCTTATGCCACGACTGCGGTGGAGAAACATGCGAGAACGTCATCGCAATTCGAGAGTTACTCGATGAAGACGACATCGATAATGAAAAAACCTGCCGTCAGAACGAGTCACCACCGACCGTCCAGAGCTTCTGGATGAAGTCATCGATAGTAATGATGAAGAATCAGACGATCCAAACTTGGCCGGACCATCGGCTAAACGTTCCAAACAGGCATAATTCCAATTGCAAAGGGTTTCCACAAATGTGCCTAAATAAAAATAAATTTTCATTTTTTTCATTGTATAAGTTGTATAGTTCGGAAATGGTTTATTTACACCCTTCTTTCCCTTTACCGTAAGCGTGCGTCTCAAAAATATCAACCTCAGAAAGAAAAGGTCTGCATCGAAGTTGTAGAAAATTCAATTTTCAACAAGTTAATTTATTATCGTTTATACGAACAAATCAATGATTATTGATTAATAATAATAATTAATTAATAGTCATAATAATTTTTATTATTGATTAATAATCATTTATAATGAGTAATTTATTAGCAATAAATAAATAATCAATAATAAACGAGATAATAGAATATTTAGGTGCACCACCCACCTCTTTTCGGGTCTAAATCGAAAAATATCAATCCTAGCAAAAAAAATGGTAAGGACCAAAATTGTAGGAAATTTAATTTCAAACAACTTCGGTCATGACCATTTTTCGTGTAAAATTGAAAATAAACAAATTATTCAATAAACAAAAATTCACCCTCAAATTCAAGATGGCGGATGACGCAATAGGGTGCGGATCCCGAAAACCGAAATGTAGACTGCCAGTGACCCCTCCCAACGAATTCTGAAGGAAAATTGCCACTTGGAATTTTTTCCGTGTCAAATCCTTATTCGACTGGGCTAAGTATACTATTTTCATATCATGTTATGTGTATATAATGTACATCAAAATTCTAACCTCCAATGTAATGAATTTGCATGTAGATGGTTAGTAACCAACAATATTATTGACAGTAAAATGAAATTAAAATATACAGGATGACATGTGGCTGCAAATTTCCACATCAATAAATGCACGGGAAGTGAACCTCATCAAGGACCGAAAGAATGGCAAAAGGTATGAAAAATCATAACATTTCATTGCAAACGGCGCATGTTTATATAAAAAAACCATTTTTATTTAATGATGCACGATATTTAATAACATGTCAATGAATAAAAAAATATTTCACACAAATTTAGACATGGCGGGACTGGAAGGCGAATTGAAGAAGTGAGCCAGTAATCATAGTTATGCGAGTAGTACAGGTGGAGGTCCTCCAAAAGTTTAAATTTAACAGCTATAGAAAAAGGCCTATTACCTATAACAGGCCCAGCATCAGCAGGCCTGACAGATATACCGAAGGGAGGAAATCTTAATCGCCTTAAACAGAAATCATTGTTAAGAAAAGATATGTCGAAAAGAAACTCAGCATCATCGGCAGGATTGTCGAATACTCCAGAATCAAGAGTCGCGGCAGCGACTCGACGCCAAGTATTAAAAAAACTGAGAGTCTCAGTCGAGATTGCCGCGCACTCTTATATACGCGAATATGCCTCGGCCCACGCCCTTTTTATATTTCAATTCGATATTACTAAAAAACACAACTTTTTCAACATTTACGAACTATGGTCATCTTAAGAAAAAATTAGCTTTCCATTAATACCATTTTTATTTTTGTCGGCCCATGTGATACTGAGATATCATAATATTGGGCGAATTAATCCGAATATTTATCATCAGAATTTGCCGGTCACGTCTCTATAGATATACAAGCCCGTGTATGAGGGCGCTTATACACGGGCTTGTATATCTATGGGCATCAAAGTGACACGGTTTTACAGAGAGGGGCTTGTTTATGTGTTAGTGGGATATGAGTGTGTGCGGTAGACACGGCGCGCGTCGCTCACTTTCGCCTCACTATGCATAAGCGCTCTTATATGCATTATCGGTGCATTTATCCACATTTATCTATACATATAACAGCATATGTACGAATATGTATGCAGCTTTATATATACAGATATATACAGGTATGTACAGGTATATTCAGGTATATACAAGTATATACAGGTATATACTGGTATATACTGGTACATGCAGGTACATATAGGTATATACAGACATATACAAGTATATACTGGTTTATACAGGTATATGCTGGTATATATAGGTATATACTGATATATATAAATATATACTGGTATATACAGGTATATGCAGGTATATATAGGTACATACAAGTATATATATATGTATATGTAGTATCTTTTCGAGGACTACATAGAAATTTCTCTCAGGAAAAGTTTTCAATTTTAAAATCTAGTGTTGTAATACTTGGGGCTACCCCCTCAGACCCCCAGAAAAAGACCTACAAACAAAGCCTAAAAACTCGGTTATTACGTAAGACTTCCCATGTAAAAACCGAGTTTTACGTAATAACCGAGTTTCTAGGCTTTGTTTGTAGGTTTTTTTCTGGGGGTCTGGGGGCGAAGCCCCCAGTATTACAACACTAAATTTTACGATTGAAAACTTTTCCTTAAAGAAATTTCTATGAGGAAATTTCTTTAAGACCCTTTTCTCTAAGGAATTTTTGAGGACGGTCCTCAAAACAGCCAAATCTCCTCGAAACAGACACTACATACATGAAAAGGTCTTCAAAACATACCATACACATACATATAGGTATATACAGGTATATATAGGTATATACATGTATATACAGGTATATATATCTGTATACAGGTATATATAGGTCTATACAAATATATATATTTTTCATTTATACATGTATTTATACGATATATATTAGGGTGGTCGCTATTTCAGGTCTCAAATAATATTGGGGTGGTCTTTTGAAAATTGATTTCTTTAAGTAGCATTTTCTATCTATATAAAGCATATCTATGAATATATAGCAATATATATAGCTAATAAGTCAAAATCTAACTTAAATTTGAAACTGAACCAAAATTCAAACTGTATTTCAGGCTAAATGAACAACTAACTTAAATTTGAAGCTAAACCAAAATTTAACCTCAATTTGAGGCTAAAATAAAATCAAACTTGAATTTTAGGCTTAACCAAAATTTAACTTAAATTTTAGACTAAACAAAAATTTGACTTAAATTTTAGGCTAAACCTAAATTTAACTCGAATTTTAGGCTAAACCAAAATCTAACTTGAATTTTAGGCTAAGCCAAAATCTAACTTAAATTTCAGGCTAAACCAAAATAAAACTTATATTTCAGGCTGAACCAAAATTTAACTCAAATTTTAGGCTGAACCAAAATTTAATTTGAATTTTAGGCTACAACCAAATTTAACTTAAATTTTAGGCTAAGCCAAAATCTAACTTAAATTTTAGGCTAAGCCAAAATCTAACTTAAATTTTAGGCTAAACCGAAATCTAACTTAAACTTTAAGCTAAACCACAATCCAACTCTAATTTAAGACTATATTTGTTAACGCTCTATAAAAAAAATCTGAATGAAGATTTGAAGTCAAAATCTAACTTAAATTTGAAACTGAACCAAAATTCAAACTGTATTTCAGGCTAAATGAACAACTAACTTAAATTTGAAGCTAAACCAAAATTTAACCTCAATTTGAGGCTAAAATAAAATCAAACTTAAATTTTAGGCTAAACCAAAATTTAACTCAAATTTTAGGCTAAATCAAGATTTAACTCGAATTTTAGGCTAAACCCAAATTTAACTTAAATTTTAGGCTAAGCCAAAATCTAACTTAAATTTTAGGCTAAGCCAAAATCTAACTCAAATTTTAGGCTAAACCAAAATTTAACTTAAATTTTAGGCTAAACCAAAATCTAACTTAAATTTTAGGCTAAACCAAAATTTAACTTAAATTTTAGACTAAACAAAAATTTGACTTAAATTTTAGGCTAAACCTAAATTTAACTCGAATTTTAGGCTAAACCAAAATCTAACTTGAATTTTAGGCTAAACCAAAATCTAACTTAAATTTCAGGCTAAACCAAAATAAAACTTTCATTTCAGGCTGAACCAAAATTTAACTCAAATTTTAGGCTGAACCAAAATTTAATTTGAATTTTAGGCTACAACCAAATTTAACTTAAATTTTAGGCTAAGCCAAAATCTAACTTAAATTTTAGGCTAAGCCAAAATCTAACTTAAATTTTAGGCTAAACCGAAATCTAACTCAAACTTTAAGCTAAACCACAATCCAACTCTAATTTAAGACTATATTTGTTAACGCTCTATAAAAAAAATCTGAATGAAGATTTGCGTGAGCCGTTTCGGAATAAAAATAACATGGGAAAAATTATTTGTACGTCATCTGATTTTTATAACTAACAAACGATTCATCATAAGAGGAATCTACAGACATATCTTTGTACAGAATTTCACGCTCTACAAAAAACGTTTTAAGTTACTTTTTGATAAGTCCACTCGTTTAAAAGTTATTCAATGTCAAAGTTCAATTTTTCGAAGATTTGGCCGATTTTATAACGGAACGATTAGTTTTATCGACAAAATGTGAATAAAATTTCATGTAAAATACAAATTAAACTTTCGAGAAATTTTCAAGTTCTTACTATAATAATAATAAAAAATAGAACGCCTTTAGAAAGTTGCGCAGTAGAATTTAGCTTATACATTTTATTTTAATTCTATTCAAAAATAAAATCGAATAATAATTTTCTGTTACACTACAATCATAGTATATTACGATCCTAGGCCCGAAAGTTGGATTTCCTGGCGTGTGTGATATAAAGGCCGAGGCGAAGCCGAGGCCTTTATATCACACATGCTAGGGCACCTAGCATTCGGGCCGTGGGTCGTATACTATTTTTCTTGCTCCCAGCCCGATAATTTGATAATTAGTTTTAATCTATAAAATACTGCATGTCAGCATGACAGCTGCCTTGTGTTCGGCAATATATGTATATTCACTTATTTTACTTTTGCGGCAGCGAGCCTACCGGCAATCTCGCAAAGTGTACTGCAGACGAAGATTTTTGCTGGTCGGGGTGGGCCTTAAAAACATATATAATAGGTAAAAATAACAAACACAAAAATCAACTGCAATAATAAATGTACAAAATGTAAAAAACACGCATGAAAATCAACTGCAATAAGACAGGTTAACGTACAGATGTCGAAACGTCAAAACACGAGCGCATGTATTGCCGGCAACGAAAGTTCCGTCAGAGCACGCCCGAGCAGGCCATGACGATGAAAGTCGCTCTTCTCGGCCTGAAATGTAGTACTTTCGGGCTGGGAGCAAGAAAATGTAATTTTCTTAATATAAAAATGGAATTTTTAAGCAAACTTCTGCTGCACAATTTTCTTAAAGCGTTCCATTTTTTTATTCCTATAGTGAGAACTATTAGTTACAATTACTGGAAAGCTTCATTTATGTTTCACACGAAAGTTTATGCACATTTTGTCGATACAACTAATAGTTCCGGTGTAATAACCAAAAATCGGCCAAATTTACGAAAATATAAATTTTGCCATTGAATAACTTTTGAACAAGTCGACTTATCAAAAAGTAACTCAACACCTTTTTTGTAGAATGTTCAATTCTGTACCAATTCTGTCTGTAGATTTCTCTTATGATGAATTGTTTGTTAGCCATAAAAATCAGAAGACGTAAAAATAATTTTTCCCATGTTATTCTTATGGAAAATAGAAAAATGCGATGAGTACGATGTTAACATTAATATTAAGAGCCCATATTTTCACACACCCGTTCTTATACCTAATAAAACTTTTGAGTCTATATGGGAGAATGATTTTTTTTTAACGCCATGTATATTGTACCATCAACAATTTGGATCATGGGGCTGTGATAGTTATAGGAATTTATTTTTTTTCCT
Organism: Alloplasta piceator; assembly: GCA_946863875.1. Lineage (NCBI taxonomy): Eukaryota > Metazoa > Arthropoda > Insecta > Hymenoptera > Ichneumonidae > Alloplasta > Alloplasta piceator. The sequence goes on from OX333076.1 coordinate 17,344,900, forward strand.
TATTTTTGTCAACAATTGCGAATCTACGGAAAGGTTTTACAAAGCATTGTTCGAGAATATCTGCGTATTGGATTATAATTAAATTCACACTGTGCTTATAGCGAATATTTCCTCTAATATAAATGGCATCTACTACACTGAGAAAAAAACGGTTGAATGAACTAAATCTTTAGTCACTTACGCACGACTAAATATTTAGTTGTACGACTCCAATTTTTTTTGTATGAATCATATTTTCGTCAACTGAAGCGCAGAATTATTCAAGAAACTAATTATTTAGTTATACCAAATAAATATTTACTCGTGCGTATGCGACTACAAATATAGTTCATTCGACAATTTTTTTTCTCAGTGTATAATTTTAGGCATTCCTATCAAATATAGTTACATTACAAGAGATATCAATTAATTGAAACAATTAAAAAAATTTTGATATACAAAGAATATACCGAAATAACTGTACTGTATTTCCAACAAGCCATGCACTTTCATTTTTTGTTCTTCTGCATTTTCGACAATTTCAACACCAATTTATATAAAATTCATGTTAATAAATTAGATCAGGAAAGATACTTCGAAACAACTTTCAAAAAGAAGTGAAATCAATCACAAAATACTTCTCAGAAGTAAAAAAAAGGACGCCAAGTATTACATCCCCAAAATTCTAATTCAAAAAAATCCCAAAAATTCAAAAGAAATCCTAAAAATTTAAAATATGAAATTAACAAAAAACAAAAACAAATCACATAAGCCAAGCCAAGAATTTAGCGTGCGTAAATTATTAAAGACCAAGCCAAACTAAAAAACTTGGCGTGCAGGGTTAAGAACCAATACGCTCGGCGAGGAAAAACCGAGACCATCCACCCTTATCGTTTAACGAAGGAGTTGATTGAATGAGAAGATGAAAAAGAAAACAATTGATCAAGTGCCCTAGTAAGCAACCATGAGAATATACACAAGAGGTAAGGGTAAACTAGTGAGTAAGTATGAGAAAAGTTCACTGAGAAAAATCTTGTCCAAGGTTTATATTGAAATGAACGAACAATGATATTGTCATTATTTCTGGAATAGTTGAGAATCTTCCCAGATAGACAAATGTAGCTCATATTGGCATCATATTGCATACATCTATGACGCATAGGAACACTCACAGCTGTGTGTCGCTTATGAGTGCTCACCTGGAAGTCATATTTGCATCATACGATGATTGACAATAACACATCATATGGGGCTCATATGGCAGTCACGGCGTGACGAAATTGTGGTGCTCATACGAAGATCATATTGACGTCATACCGTGGTGAAATTGGTTGCGCTCATATGAAGCTCATATGACCGTCGGGATGTGTGGTATTATTGTAATTTTCATACGATTTTTTTTTAAATTCCTATTGCTTGAAAAAAATTTTATTATGTATATTTTTTCATTTACATAGCTTCTGAACCGATTACATAAAAAAAAAAATTTTTAAACACCCAATTTCATTATATTTCAATTTCTTCTGTCTCCAGTGGCATTCGAACCTGCGACCTGCCTATCTATCCTACCTAACAACCTAACACGCTACCTATTACGCTACCGAGTACTTATGAATTTCCTTCACTTATATGATATATCAGTGGTGACATGCCAGGGAAAACGAGTCACATTTGAATATTATATATATACAGTTGAAAATGAAAGTAATTAATAAATTAAGAATTAAAAAAATAGACGATTCAATATGGCATCCAAAATGTCAAAAAAATGGGATATTCGTGAAAGTCAATTTCTTAGTTTTTTTTACCGTTTCGCGAATTCGAATATCTCAATAGAATCTATAGGGAAATTTGTAGAATTCAAAATAAGGATTCTATTTGATTAAAAAAATGATGAAAAATAGTGCAACTTTTGTAAAAAGTTGTTTGCTTATATGAAACTGAAATATAAAACAAAAAATTGAAACATTCAAAAAAAATTAGTTAAAATAATTTCTTTTTTTAAGTAAATGAAAACAATTTTTTAAAATTAAATATGGCGACCGTGATTTGCAAAAATTCTCAGATATTGGTGAACATTATTAATAACTTTATAATTAATTTTTTGGACTTGCAAAAGATGCGAGGCTTGTCACAACATGCTGTCATTTTGCAGTGCTTTTGCAGCCGTGATATTGCGCTCATCGAATGTATCACAAAGAAACATGCATATCGCCATCATATTGCGCTCATCGAATGTATAACTGAGAAACACGCATAACGCCATCATATTGCATGCATGGCATGTATACTTTCAATGCTAACCTAGTGAATACACCAAAAAAATCATTGAATGGCTTTCATATGATATCCATCTGCAAATATTCATTGCAGAATGTAAATTTGCCGGCTTATGAGTTCATCTCGTAGTCAACGGATGAACGCATCATACTAAATGAACTCATGGGCATGCATCACAACATGTAGCCAATATACTAGAAAATTTGCTTTATCAAATGTATACACGGCGTGATAATCATGGCTGTCTATCTGGGTTTGGTTATGTCCGAATTTGATAAATCACAATAGCTACTTCCTTGTCATAAATATTCTCGGTCAGTAATCGTCAGGAAACTACAGTAGGCAATCAGATAACTTAACTCATTCTCCCACTCACGTGTCTAAGCGCATGCGCACTACGCATGTTGGCAATACGCATGCTCATAGATGTTTTGCGGTCGTTCAAAGGTTTGAAGTGGGGAGAAACGGTCATAGGGAGAGTCAAGATATGCGAGCAGCCAAGTTACCCGATCGTCTACTGTACTTGACCGTAAAAAATAAAAGTGATAATAATCTGTGTTATCACTATATGAGTAGGTATAATAATTTTCTATCTGATCTCGTGGAAATTCTACAGCACCTCCCGGGCTTATTTTTCTTAACCCTGCACGCCAAGTTCTTTAGTTTGGCTTGGTCTTTAATAATTTACGCACGCTAAGTTTTTGGCTTGGCTTATGTGATTTTTTTTTTTTTTTGTTAATTTCAGATTTTTAATTTTTAGGATTTTTTTTGAATTAGAATTTTTGGGATTTTATTCATTAACAGGAAGTGCAGGAGTCTGCGAACTGAATTATGCGGAAAGTATCCCTTCACCCTCGACAAGTGGTATTTTTGAGGAACCAAATTTTACGGCACAAGTATGTAAACTCCCTTCATGTTTATTAGTGAAACGTATATTCATGTTATATATAGAAATATTAAAACAACCATTTACCAAAGGTGGAGGAAAATGTTGTGCATGAAGTACCTTTGAGAGGTACATCTTTTCAAGTTGGGATGTATTATAGAATTGTTTAGCATGTTGAAAAAATCTCATAACTGTTATTCATTTTTTTCAGGAAATAACATCAAGACTAACAGAAGGAACAAAGTAAATTCCATGGCTATAGAGTTTATGCAGGAAGAGCGGAAAATTAAGCAAGAACAACTCAGAATTTCGAAAGAAAAATTACACTTAAAATAAAATGAAATTTGAATTTATCCAAAATGCTAATACCGAGTGGTAAAATATTTTTGGACAAATCACTGAAAATCTCATACTTCTGAGAACGGAATTCGAAAAAATGACTCCATCATATCTAGAATAAATATTTTTTTAAATGAATACACACACTAATAAACCAAATCCAAAGACTGTTAAATACTGTTAAAAACTGAATAAATTTTATCAAATATTTTTATTAAAACTTCATCCATTAAAATATGTGTTAATGATTCATCGACGGACTTCATCACCATTTTCTACTACATTTTCATTAACTCTTGGTACGTCTTCATCGATTTCATCATAAGACAACGCCGGATCTGAGAGTCTCCATCGTAGAGCAATATTGTGCAAGCAGCATTCACTATCCGGGCTAAAAATTAAAATATGTTTACAATCTTTACATTGATTATGAATAACGTTTTTATCGTATCAATTATACCTGCAACTTCTGGTGCATAATGCAGAGTTCTGTCTTTTCTGAGGCACCTCCACCTTCATTTTAATACTCGTATACATCGTTCCATGCAAGAGCGAGTCCGGACTTGACACTGCGTATTGCTGCTAATGGTGTTCCTTCAGGTTCGTTAAGTTATTGGCGTAACCAAATATGGCAATAACGGGTATGCACTGTCATCTACAAAACGAAAAATATAAATTTTCTGTCGGGCCCAGAAAAGTAATGATATTGTGGGTAAAATTACAAAGACCATTGTCGAAGGAATACATACATAACCTCCAAATACAGGAATGCCCATACAATATTCATGGATAATTTTTTACTACAAATTACGAACAAATCGAAGCTTACTTATTTTAATTATGCTTCTGAATTTTATCGTGAGTATAAATTGCAGGAAAATATAATCCCTCTAAGTATATATATTATTTACCTGTAAGAACTCTCGATCTTGCAGAAACATCACAAACACCAAATTATTCATTGTAGGCGGATAGCACTTTTCAGATTTATTGTTCGTTTGTTATTACTTGCAATTATTTTGATTAACAAAAATCGAGCAATCTCCGTCGCATTGAGGGGGGATAAATCACGCTTGAGCATGCGCAATGTGGCTTTTGGCATGAAATTTTGTGTCGAGCTCACTGACGTGAATAATCTCGTCTTTTCACAAAGTGAGATCGTCCGTAATAGGGTCAGTTGCTCACTTTCGTCATTTTCACTCAATCTGAGAACCGCAATAGGCCCCCATATTTGCCCTTTTCCCACGTTTTAGAGACATAAAAACTTTAAAATTAGCTAGCGCATTATCTATAGACGATAGAAAAAAAAAGTTTTCATGTTTGTTACGCGAAATTTTAAGATCTACAACTTTTGTTTGAAACTTTTTCCCGATTTCTTTCTCGTTCGTGTGATATGCCGAATTGAACTTTTAAATTATCGTTTTCCTACACGAAAATATAATATACCGGAAAATATATTTTTCGATATACGTAAAAATATATTTAAGATATATTTGAAGTGTACATTATATATTCTAAATACATTTTGGATGTATCTAAAATCTATATCAGATATATATTAAATATATAATATGTATTATCCATATAAGAAATATACTCAAAAATATATTCGTGATAAGTACATTTTCGGCAGAAAATATTTCTTTGAAATATATATTAAATATATTTTAGATATATGATTATTGTGCATTAAAATAAATTTTTTGATATATGTAAAAACATATATTGTGTATATGTAAACATGTATTAAAATTATATCGAAAATATATAAAACGTACACTAAATATATATGTTTGATGCATTTAGTATATATCTTAAATATATTTTTTACATATATATTGTGTATATTTAAACACCAATTAAAAATGTATCTAAAACATATAGAACATGCACTCAATATATATGTTTGATATATTTAGTATATATCTTCAATACATTTTTTATATTTATATTGTAATATTTTTAAATCGATTCAGAATATCGAAAAACATAAGAAAAACATGTTCATTTGTCGTAACACCAAAAATGGTGTGCAAAAATTGAAGACAAGCACATTTACGAAAGTATCTCTAGTTTAGTCTTCTTACAAAAAGTTGTGAAATAAATAGACATGAAACTCACAGCACGCATTGCCAAGCACATGTAGTTTCCCAATGTAACCTTAACTTTGCAATCAAGATTTTTGGGGTGGGGTTGGAATAAAAAAATTCGAAAAAATCTTAACGGTAAAAATTTTAAAAATAGTGAAATCAAGTGAAAATTGTCAACAAAGAGAAATTACCAATAAAAAAAAAAGATTCAAAAAAATAAAAAGTACTCGGCGAGTTTTTTTACTGAGCATACACTGACATTCTGGTGTTCACTTCTTGACTGAAAAACGGTTTTTACTTACCGCCCGTAAAAAAAAAACTCGCCAAGTACTTTTTATTTTTTTGATTCTTTTTTTTTATTGGTTATTTCTCTTTGTTGACAATTTCCACTTGATTTCACTATTTTTTAAATTTTTACCTTTACGATTTGAAAATTCTATCCATATTAGAGTTTATGATACTTTCTCTCATCGATGGATGATTTGGTGTCTAAAATATAATTTGTGCACTCCATTGAACAAGCAAAATTATAAATAATATAATAATATTATTTTTATAATATTTATAATTTTGCTTGTTCAATGGACTGCACAAATTATATTTTAGACACCAAATCATCCATCGATAAGAAAAAGAATCATAAACTTTAATGTGGAAAAAATTTTCTTATTCCAATTATACATTTATAATTTTGTTTTTCCGATGAACTGCACAAATTATATTTCAGACACCAAATCATCCATTGATAAGAAAAAGAATTATAAACTTCAATACGGATAGAATGTTCTTATTATAATCATAAATTTATAGTTTTCCTTGTCCGATGGACTGCACAAGCTATATTATAGACACCAAATCATCCATCGATGAGAAAAAGAATCATAAACTTTAAAATGGATAGAATTTTCTTATTCTAACTATAAATTTATAATTTTGCTTTTCCGATGGATTGCACAAATTGTATTCTAGACACCAAATCATCCATTGATAAGAGAAAGAATCATAAACTTCAAAATGGATAAAATTTTCTCATTCTAATTACAAATTTATGACTTTGCTGGTCCAATGAAATACACAAATTCCATTTTCGACACCAAATCATCCATCGATATAAAGAAGAATCATAAACTTCAATATAGATAGGATGTTCTTATTCTAATTATAAATTTATAAGTTTGCTTGTCCGATGGACTGGACAAATTATATCCTAGACACCAAAACATCCATCAATAAGGGAAAGAATCATAAACTTTATACTGGATAGAATTTCCTTCATTCACTGCAGTCAACATAATGCTATTCATACTGAGATTCGTAACTTTTTTTCTTCAACTCACACCAAACATTAGATTCTGAATAAAAAATCTATCACCGATGAATGAAAAAATCATAAGCCTCATTATGGATAGAATTTTGTCCACTGTCCAGCGAATAAAATGCTATTGTCCATTGCACAACGAAAAAAAATTCTTCATTGTGCAGTGAACAAAATAGTATTAATATTGAGGTTGATTACTTTTTTTCTTCTAGTATACTAACATCACGAATTGATTCTGGATACAAAATCTTAATCTTCCATCGATTGGAATTCATTGTCAGTAGCGAGTACACGGCCGTACATACAGGTCTGGAAACTCCCGTGGTGGGGGTACATTGCTTATTGATGCCAGATGTGTAGTTCATAAATTTGTCACTGTGATCGCTGCGATCTAAACTCTCTCTGGCGCAAGCACGGATGACGATGGGTGGGGGAAGTGAGATAGAGACAGCGCTATAGCCACGATTATAGCCTAGCTTTTCAATCACTTGTTTTTAATATTATTGTAGACCAGGGGGGTGACACTGGGATACATTTCTTAACAATATCGTGACCCCGTTAGTGACGCCGCGTAAACTAATCCACCATGCGGCGCTAGTAGTCACCTGCAATCATATATGTAATACTGGGAGAGCAGTAGCCGTGTGGGTCGAGCGCGGGTTCGCAAGTTGCGGACCCGGGTTCGATCCCGGCGACACCGCTGAAAAAATGTATCGGGTTTTTTCAAGTGTTTTCGGCTGTAATCCCCGGTGGTTTGGACACCACCTTAAATAAGTTTGTCCCAATACCTCATTGCGATGGGTGGGAGTCGTCACACGGTTTCGGGGGTGGCATTTGCGCGGTCCTTATCGCGCTAATGTGTATCTCTTAACCGGGTGAACGACTCACTGAATCGCAATGGAGGAGGTAACTGCCTAACCATCCGTTGATAGTCGTGCGAGAGTCCTCTCGCGCTACTATCGGGGGAATTAGGTAAGTTACCAGCTGTATCGGTGGAGGTCTTCTGCAGTTTCCCTCAACCCACGGCAAAATTGCGATACAGCTTTGAGTTTCGAATAAATCAAAAAGGTGCGGGACTGCAGACCAACCTAGAAGTGAGGAAAAAAGCGGCTACATGGGCTAGTACCCGGAGCCACCCAAAGGGGGAATTAAACTAAAAAAAAAAAAATATATGTAATACTCCTACATTGCTAGCGGCCTATGCTTCTCTGAAAGTGGTAGGTGAAACAAAAAAGAGAGACAGAACACTTGAACTGGGTCATACTGCGCACGTGCGACCCACTACGAAGTCATAATATATAAATGTCACTGGCTGGGGCACTCCCGCTTTCATTCGCGCTTGCGCATTGCAAGAGCCAGAGAGAGAGAGAACGATATTGTCTGCACCGTAAAGTCCTCACACAGTTTCGGCCAGCGTTAGCAATATAGGAGTATTACATATATGCCTGCAATACCCCTACTTCCCGCAGTCCAGTCGCGCAGCGTCGGCATCGTCTGCTTAATTCGTCTGCGCACGCCTCGCGACGAAAAGATGACGAAATAATACGGAGAAGCGCTGTAGGGGTTTTGCAGGTGGCTACTAGCGCCGCATGGTGGATTAGTTTACGCGGCGTCACTAACGGGGTCACGAAAATTCGGGAGTGCCAGCCCCCTGTTGTAGACCATTATAACACGCACTAAAACGCAAATGCTTATTTTCAAAAACCTCTGACTCCAAGCGGGTCTGAAAAACATGAGAGATTTCCAGTTACAGTGGACGCTCCCACAACTTAACCCCCCATAACTTAACGGCTCCCATAACTTAACGCGTTACCATGGCAACACGCTCCCATAACTTAACGACCCCTATCGCGCTTTCTCCCCACTCCAAACTCAGCTGCCAAGCTGCGGAAATTTGACACAGGGCAACATAACCTCAACTGTCACATTTTTTTCTTCAATTACGTACGATTTATTAAGCGTTACTATCAGTTTAAGTGTAATAATATGCGTCAAGTGGATAAATAATACAAGGTAACGATTTTAGTAAAAATGACAGATTGATGGGGCAAGACATGCCTATTTATAGGACTACGTGTTCGAAAATAGTCGTTCTCTCGAGAAAACAGGAATTTTTATTTGCCAGACAGAACGAAATTTCTGTAGAATATTTGCATGTATATGCATGTACCTCGTATATATATGCAACTTTGTATAACATTTTGTAGAAAATGTATCTCGCGTGATCCAACAATCGGATACATGTATTTTCTGTTCAATTCTTTTTATCTAGAGTTATTCACATTAAATTCTTATGAATCTTCCAAAATTTTGCAAAATATATCGTTGTCAGATTTTGAAATGTATGTCTATAATGCGTAGGTACGAGTTTCAGGTTGAATTTCGTGCGCTTGTTCTACGCATGCTTCAATAAAAAAGGCAGTTCGCATGCGTTGAAATACGAGAGTGGGAGAATGAGGGAAACGTTAAGTTATGGGAGCGTTTCCGGTCCCGAAGCGTTAAGTTGTGGGAGCGTCCACTGTAATTTAACAACATGTCGAATATCGAGCGCAAAACATTATCATTATTGCAATAAGGAACAGCGCACCGTCTTGGCATTTTTGCGGAATTTTAAAAATCTTTTCTTTTTATTGAATATAATTTGAATCACAACTGCAGCAAAACACAACGTATGAGAGCATAATATCCGACACTGGGTTTTTGAGGTTAAGCTTGAGAATACCCAGAAAGCGCATAGATCGCAGAGACGAGTAGTGACGAAATTACGAACTATTCTCGTGCTTCAATAAGCAAGGTACCCCCACCCTCGAAATTTGGCCGAGTTTCCAGACCTGTATGGAGTCGCTATCACTTGGCTGAATGCCCAATGCCCCTAAAGTCCAACGTCTCTAAATCCAAGACGCCACCGGACGTTTATCCCTAACAGCGTTCACGCGTACGAGCCAATGCCTTTTTGGCCAAGTTGCCCTTTTCCCAACAACTGTACGAACCAATGCTTCAACGCACCAATAACTTTAGTATACGTCGACTGTAACAACGTTCACGCCATATGTCCGTTAATCATAACTGCGATACTCTCAAAATCGTATGAGTCGCTACACGAAGCCATGTAACGTCGAATGCCTCTGAGACCAACCTCTCTAAATCCAAGTTCCCTCCGAACGTTTAACATTAGTGGCGTTCACCCCTACGAGTCAATGCCTTTTTTCCGAAGTCACCGTTTTCCCAACAACAGTACGAACCAATGATCGTACGGACCAATGACTTTACTTTGCATCGAATGTAACGACGTTCACGCCGTGTGTCCGTTAATCATAGCGGCGATACTCTCGAAATTGAACCTCTCGCGAGCAAACGCCCCTAACGTTGGATGACAAAATCGTCCGTCATGCCTAAAAACAAAGATGTCTACCGCCCGACATCCATAACGCCCCCCTCCCTAAAAACGTATCACCGACAATAGTAGCTGTTACGTTCGGTCGATAAGATCTCTCGACCTTTGTTCACTATGCGCGGATCACAGGTCGCAGCATTATCGACCGAAATTAACAGCAATGATACGTTTTTAGTGAGGGGGGCGTTATGGATCTCGGGCGGTAGACATCTTTGTTTTTAGGCATGACGGACGATTTTGTCATCCGACGTTAGGGGCGTTTGCTCCCGAGAGGTTCAATTTCGAGAGTATCGCCGTTATGATTAACGGACATATGGCGTGAACGTCGTTACATTGGATGCAAAGTAAAGTCATTGGTCCGTACGATCATTGGTTCGTACTGTTGTTGGGAAAACGGTGACTTGGGGAAAAAGGCATTGGCTCGTACACTGTTAAAAAAATTTATTTGAAATAAATAGAATTTATTTGATGCAAGTAAATAAATTATTTGTATATAATCCGCTAATTCGTTATTGGGATAAAGTAAATATATTTTCGATAGAAATATCTTTGTTCATTAAGATCAAATATGAAATCTTTTAAAACAACGCACAATTATAATACGGGAGTGTACGGGCGACTGAAATATCAAACCGATTTACTTCAGTCAAGTAAATCAAAATTTTAATAAAGCTTCCGACTTTTTTGGTGCTGTCTATATTTCCATAGGAGTTAGAAAATACTTTCTCTGATCTAGAAACTGGTCATTTAAATGGAACATCCAATCAGTTTCTTCCAAATCCAAATCTATTGGTCGAATTACATATTGTTTTAGATCAATATTATGATGTTTCGCATTAACTGATATAGATAGTTGTATCTAATCGGTAATTAGTCCAATCAACAGAAAAAATGATCGATTCAATAAAATGCGTATTGGATATTTGTCCCTAAACATGTCATAAAAAATATATACCCCTTGCAAAATAATTTAATATGGATAGTTTACTGGCCCCAAAAAGTGATAAATAGAAAAAAATGAAAAATCTGCCCCAATTCTCCGATCTAATTTTTCTGTCCGACCGGGAATCGGACCCTCGACCCTGCCTATCGTACCTTATTACCTAACACGCTACCTATTACGCTATCGACTACTACTATGCACTTGAAAAAAGTTAAGGGTTATGAAGATTCGAATTTTATCCGGCAAGGGAAAATTTATTTTGTGTATGAATACCTTTTGAAACTGCTCGCTATAATTCGTATATATCGTACATACAAAAAATGCAAAATCATTAGATTGCTATTGATTAAAACTTTCGTTTTAATCAATAATAAATTGTTCAAACAAATACACAATAACAAATTGTTTAAACAAATAAACAATAACATATTCTTTAAACAAATAAACAATAACAAACTTTTTAAACAAATAAACCATAACAAATTGTTTAAGCAAATAAACAATTACAAGTTGGTTAAACGAATAAACAATTTTTGGAGAGCAAAATGTTTAAATAAAATGAGAAAAAAATCAAAAATTTTAAATAAAAAAAACGATACATATGAACAATGGTTATAATTTCACCAATTCTTTGTAGTTTTTGTAATTTGTTATTGATTAAAACGACAGTTTTAATAAATTGTTAAAAAAATAATTTCAAAAAATTGTTAAAAAAACAATAACAAATTGTTTAAAAAACAAGCAATAACAAATCGTTTAAGCAAATAAGCAATAACAAATTGTTTAAACAAATAAGCAATAACAAATTGTTTAAACAAATACACGATAACAGATTGTTTAAACAAATAAACAATTTTTAGAAAGAAAAATGTTAAAATAAAATGACAACAAAATAAAAAAAAACGAAAAGTATTAATTGATTGATTTTAGTCGTTAACTCATTTTTCGAAAAAATGGACGTAACCCGTTCTGCACAGAAGCCACAGAAGAATCAACTTTATTTTCGATTTTAGAATACCGTGTCATAATATAATATAATTTTTTCTTGTACCGGAAAAATACACGGTAAGATGAAAAACTTAAATTACTTGCGTCAAAAAGTTTTGGTTAATTCACTCACAAATTTTCCATATACACAGCTAATAACTTGAATTTGTGTTAAATGAATAAAATATGATGCGCACATAAAATAATCATTTCAGATAAATAATATTGATATTAAAAAGGAAAAAAGTATTAAATAATTTTTATTTGGCTTGATAAAACAGAATGTTCCGATGGATCATCCGAAGTAGTTGAATCAAGTAATTTATTTTTGTTATCCCAGGATACCAAGTCTTTGCATCTGGGTATATTTTCTTGTACCAAAGAAAAACACAATTGATGTAAAAAATGTAAATTACTTGCTTACAGTATTTTTGGCTCATCCAATTGAAAATATGACATATACGCAACTAATAACTCCGTTTGGTGTTGATCAAATAAAGTATTTCGATAAAAAATATTAATGATTTCCATCTAATATTTGTGGCTTGCTGTTCGTAGAAAACCTGCATTTGAATAAAATAACTGTAACTAGTGTCAATGAATTAGATAGATTTGACCAAACAACTGCTACCAAGAAAATGACTTACTGAGCGCAACTTCTGTTTTTATTTAATGCAAAGAAAAAATGATTTGTCTCAAGTAAATGTCACTCAAGTAATTTGGTTTATATGGATCAAATAAATTTTTTTAACAGTGTAGGGGTGAACGCCACTAATGGTAAACGTTCGGAGGGAACTTGGATTTAGAGAGGTTGGTCTCAGAGGCATTCGACGTCACATGGCTTCGTGTAGCGACTCTTACGACTTTGAGAGTATCGCAGTTATGATTAACGAACATACGGCGTGAACGTTGTTACAGTCGACGCATGGTAAAGTCATTGGTCCGTGGAAGCATTGGTTCGCACAGTTGTTGGGAAAAGGTCGACTTGGCCAAAAAGGCATCGGCTCGTACGCGTGAACGACGTTAGGGATAAACGTCCGGTGGCGTCTTGGATTTAGAGACGTTGGACTTTAGGGGCATTGGGCATTCGGCCAAGTGATAGCGACTCCCTGTATGTACGACCGTGGGTGAGTATAATTAGGTATAACCTCTTCAACATAATTTTGGACACTTGGCATAAAACGTTCTCCTTTCACAGAATATTGAAATCCATTTCATCATCACTTTCTTCATTTATATCTAATAAATCTTGATCACTTTCATCCAAATCATTAATTATTATTTGAAACGAATGATCGATTAGTTGGAAAATAATAATGACATTTTTCTTATTATTCACCAAACTGACTGAAGTGCGCTGTAAGCATCTAAAGCCTGGTTTATGCAGCGGCCGTAACTTAACTTAGCCGTAACTTAAGAAAGTTGAAAGTATATATTGCCCTTGGAGCGTTTATGCACGGTTACGGTTACGGCTAATTGATGCATAAACGCTACGAGGGCAATATATACTTTCAACTTCTTAAGTTACGGCTAAGTTAAGTTACGGTCGCTGCATAAACCAGGCTTATATATTGCCCTTGTAGCGTTATGCGGGGTTACGGTTACGGCTAATGGCTGCATAAACGCTACAACCCTACCGACTCGAACGACAGTACGAACGTCGTTTGTCTTGTGAAACGACGGTGCCCGACGGTCCGGAGCGTCGGAAACCTTTGTTACCGTCGTTTCACCAGACGAACGACTGTCATTTACTGTTGTTCGTCCTGGTAGGGAAAGACAATATATACTTTCAACTTCTTAAGTTACGGCTAAGTTTAGTTACGGCCACTGCATAAGCCAGGCTTAAGCGAACGCAGCTATGTCGTTCTGCCACGTATGCTCGTGACGTGCGTAGCAGACGAAATGGTGCGAAAAAAATCGTCGACGGAGAACACCTCAGAGCAGATGTGGCCTCAAACCAGGGGGGTGACATCGCTATCTATCTCTGTACTGCAAAAGTGGTCCACTTTTGGCAATGGGTTCTTAGTTCCTCTCGTTCCTCTACGTGGCGCTAGTCGTCACGCGGGAGCACAGAGAGGGAGATCCGGGAGCCCACGGAGCTCTAGGAGGGGAGCGTTTGTTGACAATTGGCAGCTTTGAGGTTACGGAGGTTTACGAAAAATTTTTGTGTTTATACGCCTCGTGCTCATGCGATTATGCCATCGTGCATCGTACCTGGCTGCATATTTTTTTTCGTTGACCTCATAGGTTATATAGGTTATATATAATATTCGAATGCTTTCAATTGCTTTTAATCCTTTCAATGCATTTCGAGCGCGCGGAGGAGAACGAGGAGAGGCACTGACCCCCCACTCTGCCACTGACAGCTGCAGCGGGTGCCTACTAGCACCACGAGGGACGAAATTTGGTGTTAAAAAAGTACTGGGATTTATGTGCCTATTCCAGCGGTCTGATGTCACCCCCCTGCCTCAAACGAAAAGATAAAAGCCGATATCATCTTTATGCCTATTGCTACAGACTTTGTATTCGTCCTATTCGAAAAAGAAGAAAAATCTTTCTAATGAGCATGATTAACATCTCTCATACTAGATAATTCATAAAATATGATGAACGAAAACTGAAATATGTGGCTAATTCACGTTGCTTGGCGTATAAGAGACTTGGCACGTCTCGAGGTCCGTGAATTTCGCCGTAAATGTACTTGTCTCGAAATGCCAAGAAGACTAGAATAAGGACAGTCAACTAGCTGATTTTCGAGTGGTGGGGGTGGGACAAAATATTTGGGCAGCAGGCTGCCCCACTCCTTGACCTGCAAATTGCGCTGTACATGGTGCGTCATCATTCTCTCTCACGCGCACTGAAATATATTACTATATTTCAGTGCTCGCGCGAGACCGACACGCCGAAAGCTGCGCAGTGGTATAGAAGTGCGACACTGCGCAATTTGTAAGTCAGGGAGTGGGGCAGCCTGCTGCCCAAATATGTTGTGCCACCCCCACTCCTCGAGTTGACTCTCCTGTATTGGGATCCAACATGTGGGCGGGGCCTATTCCATATGGCGCAGAAGAGTTGTAGCAATGTACAGAACTCTTATGTGCGGTATTGGTTTTTATTCTAAATATTAATAAATATCGAAAATATATGTGATTGGCCAGGAACAAATCCTGCTCAGTGCAATTTTATAGAAGGAGAGATAGTTTTGGCTGCAAATCACATCGTCAAATGTGGTTTAAGCTACGAATCTGCGTTGAGTGAGGAGGTTAAACGTTGTGCATACGTCGTCTGCTGCACGAAATAAATGGCAAACATAACCTAAAAATCGAAAATTTTACGTCAACAGCATTGAATTTCCCTTTGATTGTCGTTTACCTTTGAAATGCATGAACAATAGTGAACGTGGAGAAGTAATTTCAATAAATTTCATTAAATTTGATCCTAGAAATGACGTAAATGCTTGCAATTAACGGAATTCTATTGCAATTGATAAGAATTCACGTAAGAACGCGTGTTAAGTGTTAACTGACTGGACTACTTCCTTCTCTTTCTATTTTAACTTTCGGCCACCAGATGTCATGTCTCCCTATGTTCGATCCCAATTCTAGTCTTCTTGTGAATCGCTAACGCGTCTTTTGATAAGAGAAAGAATCATCAACTTTAATACGGATACAATTTTCTCATTCTAATTATAAATTTATAACTTTGCTGGTCCGATGGACTGCACAAATTACAATTTCGACACCAAATCATCCATCGATATAAAAAAGAATCGAACTTCAATATGGATAGAATTTTCTTATTCTATAATTATAAATTTATAAGTTTGCTTGTCCAATGGACTGCACAAATTATATCCTAGACACCAAAACATCCATCGATAAGGGAAAGAATCATAAACTTTATACTGGGAAGGAATTCCTTCATTCGCTGCAGTCAACATAATGCTATTCATACTGAGATTCGTAACTTTTTTTCTTCAACTCACACCACACATTAGATTCTGAATAAAAAATCCATCACCGATGAATAAAAAAATCATAAGCCTCATTATGGATAGAATTTTGTCCACTGCATAGCGAACAAAATGCTATTGTCCATTGCACAACGAACAAAATTCTTTATTGTGCAGTGAACAAAATAGTATTAATATTGAGGTTGATTACTTTTTTTCTTCAAGTATACTAACATCACGAATTGATTCTGGATACAAAATCTTGATCTTCCATCGATTGGAATTCGTTGTCAGTGGCGAGTATAATTAGGTATAACCTCTTCAACATAATTTTGGATACTTGGCATAAAACGTTCTTTTTTCACAGAATATTAAAATCCATCTCATCATCACTTTCTTTATTTATATCTAATAAATCTCGATCGCTTTTATCCAAATCATTAGTTATTATTTGAAACGAATGATCGATTAGTTGGAAAATAATAATGACATTTTTCTTATTATTCGCCAAACTGACTGAAGTGCGCTGTAAGCGTCTAAGCGAACGCAGTATGTCGTTCTGCCACGTACGCTCGTGACATGCGTAGCAGACGAAATGGTGCGAAAAAAATCGTCGACGGAGAACATCTCAGAGCAGATCCCTAGCAGATTCGTCGACCCGAAATTTAGGGTCGTAACCAGTTTCGGTCGAAAGTGGTCGTTTTGTCGACCGTAATTTTTTGGTTGCATGAAGGATCGTCGCAGTCCGCTCGTGGGTCGTTACGACTGAGAATTATTAGTCGTAACGACCCATTCCGAGGGCCAGTTGGCTAGTCGTTACGACTGACAATTATTAGTCGTAACGACCCATTCCGGGGGCCAGTTGGCTGGTCGTTACGACTGAGAATTATTAATCGTAACGACCCATTCCGGGGGCCAGTTGGCTGGTCGTTACGACTGAGAATTATTAGTTGTAACGACCCATTCCGGGGCCCTTTGCTGGTCGTTACGACCCGAAATCCTTAGTCGAATATTATTTTCCCAGCGCAAATTAATACAAAAATTTGTATAGTTTATTCCAAAATAGCACCCATGCAATTGGAACTAATAAAATTGTACGCCCGAGATATCCACATTAGGAATATTCGCAAGGGTCAGCTCGACCGAAAGTGCCATGGAAGAGCTTCGCCCTGGAGGAACCGCCTTAATCATCACGGGAACCTCTGCGCTAGGTAAGTGATTGACTTGACCCGCTGGCTGTTCGGTATATAACACCGGCATATGCCTATTTCGTTTGGGCACAGAGTTTCGAACGCATGTGACGCATAGTGGTGGATGCGTCAACTATAGTTGACGCGTCCACCACATTGACTACGACCGGAAAATTCTGGTCAACAAATCTGCTAGGTAGCGCTAGTTGACGCGTCCACCACTACGCGTCGCATGCGCTCAAAACTCTGTGCCCAAACGAAATAGGCATATGACGGTGTTATATACCGGACAGCCTGCGTGCCAAGCCAAGTACTTACCTAGCGCAGAGGTTACCATGATGATTAGGGCGGTTTCTCCAGGGCGAAGCTCTTTCATTGCACTTTCGGTCGAGCTGACCCTTGCGAATATCCCTAAGTATCGTGGATATCTCGGGCGTACAATTTTATTAGTTCCGATTGCATGGGTGCTATTTCAGAATAAACTATACAAATTTTTGTATTAATTTGCGCTGAGAAAAAAATATTCGACTAAAGATTTCGGGTCGTAACGACCAGCAAATGGGCCCCGAAATAGGTCTTTACGACTAATAATTCTCAGTCGTAACGACCAGCCAACTGGCCCCCGGAATGGGCCGTTACGACTAATAATTCTCAGTCGTAACGACCAGCCACCTGGCCCCCTGAATGAGTCGTTACGACTAATAATTCTCAGTCGTAACGACCAGCAAACGGACCCAGGAACGGGTCGTTACGACTAATAATTCTCAGTCGTAACGACCAGCAACCGGACCCAGGAACGGGTTGTTACGACTAATAATTTTTGGTCGTAATCGTGGCGCTAGTAGCTACCCGCCCGCGGCGCCCACCGCTTTCAGTGCCATAGTAGAGTGGCGGATCGCCGGATGGCGATTTTGGTGGCCCTCTTATATGATCCCTAGTGATGATGGTAGGAGTGCCCCTCCTACGAGCTTCTATGGATTTCCATCGAACGTTCTCGACCCAAATAGAAATGCGACGGCACAGAGACGACACATTGGCGGCCGTGCCGTTACGCCGTGTCGCCACCGTTCCGCCATGTGGGTCGGCATATGACGGCACGGTGGCAGTACAGCGAACCGGCATGTCGGGGCGACTCTGTGGCTGCACAGTAAGTGCATGGCGTGCTGCTATTTCTTTCTTGCGCTGGTGACACTGTAACGACACAGTAACTGCACGTCGTGCTGCTCGCGTCGATCCTCTCCGTAATCCTGCACAGAGGCGGCACAGAGGCGGCCTGCTGTGCAGCTGCGATTCTCTTCGTAATGCCACCGTAGCGGCACAGAGGCGGCCTGCTGTGCAGCGCAAAATCTATTTGCATCTCTTAAGATTTATATCTACATCATCATGAGACCCGGTAGAGTCTCAACTGCTTTTCGTATATGCACTTCGTGACGCTTAATCGCATGTGAGAAGGATAGGAGAGGGTCTGCGACACCTTCCGGCGGCTAGTTGAACTACTTCATAGTGCCATCACCGTGTCGCTACAGTGGTGGCCGATAGGAGCACGCCGTGTTCTGTCCGTATTGCTATGGTGCCACCACGGTACGTGTGGCAGCAAAAAAGAATTTCACGTGAACTGTCCCATCTGCACTTGGGATTACGCAATACAATTGTTATATGCCTTTCAGAAGTTTCGTATTCGCGAATCTTTCGGTCAAGAAGTCTTCCATGAAAGTCCTAAATTAGGAGTGAAACTCCTAATTTGGGACTTTCATGAAAGACTTCTTGACCGAAATTGACAATAGCATTCTGCAAATCTTTAAAAAAAATGACACTCTTATTATACGCTTACACGACTAGAAAAACCGATTATAACAGTTTTTTCTAATCAGACTCCCGTAGTCAGAGTAAAAATTCTTTTAAAAAAAAGTGACACATTGTGCCCACTCTCCCTTACACGTCATAAAGATGGTCGAGGAGGTTCTTATAAAGGAGAGTTGACGAAAAAATAACGAAAAAATTGAGAATTAAATCCGAACCGGTGCCGCCAAAAGTGGGTCAAGTTCAGCTGGAATACCTCACATATAAACTGAATAAAGTAATAATAACTCGATCTTTAATAATAACAATTTTTTTACATCTTCCAGTGGCTTTGACCCTTCAAACTGATTACAAATCTGCCACAAATTTCCTAAAAATATCGACAGATCATAAAAACAATTCTGTAAAATGCAAAAATTAGATCTTTCAAAGTGACCTATGAATTCTTCAACTTAAAAAAAAAATTCTAATGTGGTTCAAAACGTTTAAAAAAATCTGTGATGTAATCAGTCCTTGAGTGCTCAAAATTCGAAAATTCGAGGATTTTTTTTTTTTTGCATTCATGTGGAGATAGCTAAAACGTCAATTTTTGAAAATGGGTTCGAGAACATCGCTGAGATTGGCGCGGCCAGTTGACGATGCAGAATTATATCGAGAGAAACGTGAAAGTAAGAGAATGCGGAGTGTATTGAGACGACAGGGATCTTAATATCCTCGGTCACCCGAGGGAAGAGGACTAAATTAATATCATTTTCAAACGTTTGAGGAGCACGACCACCGGGCGAGATAGGATTCGCTTCGATGATCATGAATGCGGCTAAGATTGAAAACGAGCGTAAGACGCGGGTACGCGAGGAGCTTTCGCGATCTTCGAGAATCTTCGAGAGAAGATTCATTTTATCCTCGAAGCTCATCGAGTAGCGCTGTTGCGATTGCGAGCCGTTTGGTATGGTCAAAGAACGTGGACTGCCTCGATATTATTGAGAAATACACGTAGACACGAATATCACCGTCTATAAGCCACCCTTTGAAGGAACAGGGTGCGTAACTAGATTTTGTGAAAAGTTCACAGATGATTTAAGCTCCGATCACGTTCGAGCCTCCAGTTCCTCGCGATTAAATGTATGCAAAACGTTTCTACATCGATGTAATTTCAACTTTTTTTCCAAATTTATCTATTAATTTATTTATAAATGCATTCAATCCTGCAAATTGAAAAGCCTCTTTATTTTTTCCAGCAATTCTCAAATTACTTTTTCATGAACAAGTATATTTTGGCGTTTTTATAGCGAAGCTTTTAGAATTCTGAAAGAAAAGACAAAGAAATGTATCCGACTTTTGTGGTTTCGTATCTTAATTCAATCGAAATCAAATATCTTCCCTGGCATTACAGAAAGTACCCTGAATATATTTCGAGTAAAAGGGAACTTCGTATAACTTGAAAATACAATATTTGGATCACCAAAAAAATTGCAAAATTACTGAATTTTTAACATTAGATTGGAATTTTTGGGACAAATTTTCGAACGGTCTATGGCGAATGTTTTCATAGAGACAAAAAAGAAGAGAAAAAGTATTCGTTTTATGAAGGAGAAGTTTTGTGTAAGAGAAAACGAAAAACGTTTTTCTCTATCCATCCCTCTCACTTTCGCATATGAGGATCCTCGGAGAATGATTTATTCTCGCGCGAAGCATCCACCAGAAATATCAGATACCGCTAATGAATTTCTGCGGTGCTTGTTCCTGGGCTAACTACGATCATACATACATTTATACACACATATATTATGTGTGGAAGTCTGTAGCTCGAAGAGAACCAGGGGACGACGACACGGGTAGAAATAAATATATATGAGGCATTTCACGCCATTTCAATGAACATCTTGCCTTGATCATTCCGATTTTTTTCTAAATTTTTTATATTAAAAAACCCATTGAAATATATTTTCCCAAATTTTTTCAGAATTCTTGGGCTACGCGTTTTTTGGATTTTATTTTTTTTTTTCGAAATAAAGGACCACTTATAAAATCTGAAAAAATTCAGAAAAATCTAATGAAATATAATTGGCTTCGTTCCAAAAGAGAGATTTTAATAAGAGATTTTAGTTCAAAAAATTGCAAAAGAATTTTTTTTACTATAATAGAGTATTAAAGTTTCCATTTTAGAACAAAGCCCACAAAATTTGTTATATTTTATTAGATTTTTCTGAATTTTTTCAGATCTTACAAAGTGGTCCTTTTTTTCAAAGAAAAAAAATAAAATCCAAAAAACGCGTGATCAAAAAATTCTGAAATAATTTAGAATTTTTTTTTAATGTGTTTTTTTTAATATAAAAAATTTAGAGGAAAATCGAAATCATCAAGGCAAGATTTTCATCGGAATGTCGTAGAATGCCTCATATATAGCATACGAGGGTGCTTCTCGTTTGCTGTATAACCCGGGGATCGAGCTTCGTACGTGCTCTATGCATTACACGAACGCACAGAAAAAAAAGACACCCACCCACGAGAGAAAGAGGCGAAAAGCTCCCTCGTGAAATCTCTTGTCCCAATCTTTCTGTACGATCAATTCGTTGCGTCCGATATTTTCGAATATTCCCTATTTTCTACAATTCAAACAAATAAGCACTATTTTAGTGATTTATCCATATGCAGGTATTTTTAAAAGGAATTAATAGCTTAGAAGTATTATCTTTACGAATCTGGAAATTCTATTTCATTTCCCCTGACAAATCTGTCCCAATTTCCTGAACCAGCTAGCTAAAAAAAACCCGTGAGCATACACGCACGATCCAAGTTGATTTATTTTATAGCGACTGTTCGAGATGTAAGTTGAATTGGCTTGTAAAATAGAATTGCAAATTATCCGTTACATCGGAAAGCGTGGAATAAAAAATTGATCAAGAGCTTCTGAGCAGTATAATCAATATCAAAGATAACTGAGGAATAGATCTTGACGATGCAGAATCATTCACAGAGACGATTTCTTTGTCCCAAATGTCCATTTAGGAGAAAGAAAGCGTGGAGTAAAAAATTGATTAAGAGCTTCTGAGCAGCATAATCAATACCAAAGATACTGAGGAATAGATCTTGACGATGCAGAATCATTCACAGAGACGATTTCTTTCTCCCAAGTGTCCATTTAGGAGAAAGAAAGCGTGGAATAAAAAATTGATCAAGAGCTTCTGAGCAGTATAATCAATACCAAAGATACTGAGAAATAGATCTTGACGATGCAGAGACGATTTCTTTCTCCCAAATGTCCATTTAGGAGAAAGAAATCGGAAGGCCATCGATCGTTGCCCTCCCCGAGCAGAAATGTGATCCGGCTAGCCTAATAACGGATAAGGTTCTGATCAGGCATCAGTAAGGATAGCCTGATCAGGATAGCCTGATCACGCACAGATCCCAGCCGGATCATATTTTGGTATGACATCGATTACCAGGCTAGCCTTACATTATCCATCTCAAGGACAGATCAGGTGGTGCTAAGGACCGGCAAAAAAACCCGAGCAGAAATTTGATCCAGCTAGCCTATAATAACGAATAAGGACCTGATCAGGCATCAGTAAGGATGGCCTGATTAGGATAGCCTGATCACACACAGATCCCAGACGGATCATATTTCGGTATGATATAGGTCAGGCTAGCTTTACATTATCCATGTCAGGGACAGATCGCGTAGTGCTGAGGACCGGCAAAAAAAACTTCGGTCCGAATAATTTGGCTAGCCTGATATTTCCCTGATCTGGGACGGAGTAGGAGTGTTAGTTCCGAGACTCGCGGCGAGATGTCGCAGTACGGTGGACGCTCGCTCCCATATGGATGATGTGAATAGTATGCTTATATATGCGACCGCGAGCATGAAAATTTACTTCTCTACCTCGAGGAATAAAACCTCGCGAGAAGCCCTATTACGAAAAGTCCTTTGCTGACTTCCTCGTACTGTACCGATACTCTATAAACACATAAAATTCTTGTGGAATACAATAAATAAGCGATGAGGCGCCTGATCAGGCTAGAAACCGTCCGCGATCAGGACCGGATAAGGCGCCTGATCAGGCAAGAACCGTGCGCGATCAGGACCGCATAAGGAGCCTGATCCCAGCCTGTCCGGTAATATCGTTATTATCCTGACATGTATCACCCGGAAAAAAATCATATATGATCATATATAATCATATATGACTTGGTCATGCATGATCCTGAACGAAATTTGTCTTTATATGATCATATATAATCACTAGGGGTTCTTGTGGCTCGGGCGCCCTCGCGTCGTAGAGGTTTACGTGTGGGGGTTTGGATTTGGAGGTTTGGTAGTGAAGGAAGAATCGGCTGCGATTCGGCCAGTGGGTCCAAATGACAGTGGACAATTTTTTTGGTATAACGTTTCGATCCTAATTCGGATCCTCTTCAGATTTATTATTTCTAAAATTACATTCTTTTTTGTCTTATTTTGTATGATATGTTTTACATTATAGGCTCAAATGTTATCTGTCCTGACTGACCTGAATTTGTACGGGTAATTTTTTTTTGGTCATTTAATGAATCTTGGATAATATTCATTATGAATTTATTGTATAAAGACGGGTCATTTTTTTGTGATCCTTGGTGTCTGTGAGAAAGAGGATTTTGATATTTTATTGCTTAGTTTTTTTTTTTTTTTTTTTTTGAGACTTTTGTGTATGTGTTATTTACCTATGAATTTCATGTTTGATAATTTCCAAGATTCATTTGTGATCAAAATTAACAGTTTTCATTACATGGCGATTCGAGAGCTAAGTAGCGACTGAGTATTGAGGCGAGTGAGGAGGTATTTATATTAATGGGGTAGTGTGATTGAGTATTGAAAAGTGGGGGTGGTTTTTCATGGTTGGGGAAGTTTGCCGTTAGTGATTTTTCTTGCCGGAGTGGTTATGTTAACCGGTTTTGGATCGGGATTAAATTGATAACTGTTAGATTTGGTAATGAATTTTCAATTGATGGATGGTAATTTGAGGTTTTCCCGTTATTATTTTGAGTATTATTAAATTATTGAATTATATATGCTGCTTAGTTTGTCGATGTCGGTTCTAAAATTGATTGCTTTGGGGTGTGCTTTAATTTGTATCATTTCCAGAATTAATCGCTTTTTGAGCCATTTTTCATTATTTAAAATTTTAACGTCGTCAAATTTAAAATTGTGTTTTAGTTCTATTCCGTGTTTTGCTAACGCTGTATTTATTGTGTTAGTGTGTTTTAGACTATTTTTGTGTTCGTTGATTCTCGTTTTTAAGTATCTTTTTGTTTGTCCTATGTACAATGCATCACAATCATTACAATCGATTTGGTAAACTACGTTTGATTTATCCATATTATCTATTTTATCTTTTGTGGAACCGGTGATGGAGTGAATGTTGTGTTGGTTGTTAGTGACTAGTGTTATATTGAATTGTCGAAAAAGGCGGACTAGTTGGTGGTGAATGTTTTCAGTATAGGGTAAATTTATTAATCTGGAGGAGTCGAATGCGTTGTCGTTATTTGATTGTGAATGAATTAATCTTAGCCTTTGGTTTATTATTTTTTCTGTGAAGGAGATTGGGTAACAGTTTAGTGTCATTGTGTTTTAAACCCGATCCAAAACCGGTTAACATAACCAGTCCGGCAAGAAAAATCACTAACGGCAAACTTCCCCAACCATGAAAAACCACCCCCACTTTTCAATACTCAATCACACTACCCCATTAATATAAATACCTCCTCACTCGCCTCAATACTCAGTCGCTACTTAGCTCTCGAATCGCCATGTAATGAAAACTGTTAATTTTGATCACAAATGAATCTTGGAAATTATCAAACATGAAATTCATAGGTAAATAACACATACACGAAAGTCTCAAAAAAAAAAAAAAAAAAAAAAAAAAAAAAAAAAAAAAAAAACTAAGCAATAAAATATCAAAATCCTCTTTCTCACAGACACCAAGGATCACAAAAAAATGACCCGTCTTTATACAATAAATTCATAATGAATATTATCCAAGATTCATTAAATGACCAAAAAAAAATTACCCGTACAAATTCAGGTCAGTCAGGACAGATAACATTTAAGCCTATAATGTAAAACATATCATACAAAATAAGACAAAAAAGAATGTAATTTTAGAAATAATAAATCTGAAGAGGATCCGAATTAGGATCGAAACGTTATACCAAAAAAATTGTCCACTGTCATTTGGACCCACTGGCCGAATCGCAGCCGATTCTTCCTTCACTATTGTCTCTCTACGGCCGCATACCTAAATCACCATTTGGAGGTTTGGGTTTGGAAGTTTGGGTTTGGAGGTTTGGGTTCTGGATTCTTGTACACGGGGGCGGGGGGCGGGGGCGAGGGCGGCGGTGGCGGCGTCCAGGTTCTAGGTTGACTGCATAATAGCTTTAGGTGTCCAGGTCAACTTCTTCATGGTTTCGATGAGCAGATTAACTGTATCATAGCTTTAGGTGTCCAGGTCAACTTCTTCATGGTTTCGATGAGCAGATTAACTGTATCATAGCTTTAGGTGTCCAGGTCAACTTCTTCATATTTTTCGATGTGCAGATTAACTGTAACATAGCTTCAGGCGTTCAAGTCAACTTCTTCATAGTTTTCGATGTCCAGGTTGACTTATCATAGCTTTCAGCGCTCTCTAAACCAAACCCTCTAACCCAAACCCTCTAACTCAAACCCTCTAACTCAAACCCTCTAACCCAAACCTTCTAACCCAAACCTTTTAACCCAAACCCGACCCCTCGATTCCTGTACACGGCGGCGGCGGCAGCGACGGCGGCGAAATATTTATATAATACAGAGAGATATATGATCATATAGAGACAAATTTCGTTCAGGATCATGCATGACCAAGTCATATATGATTATATATGGTCATATATGATTTTTTCCCGGGAAATGTACAAATACTTCGTTTATAATATAATACACGTGTAAAATATTATTATTATAATTATACGTAGAAGTACAATATATGCTGGTAAGTAAATATAATATGCAAAAAATATATATGATGGTTATTTTGTGAATAATTACGATTACATTTATGATTATATATCATTATATATGACCATTTTTTCCCGGGCAGGGCCTGATATGTAGCCTGATCAGGGCCGGATGTTGTTGTAAGGCCAGCCTGAGGTGGTCCTGATCCCAGCCGGAATCAAATTTCCGCTCGGGTATTCGACCCGGGTACGTCGCTGGCGCGGAGGGTCCTCTTTGGCGCATTGAAACCTCTTTAGTTGTCCTCAAGGTAGTCGAATAATCTGATGACCGAAAAATGCTCGAGAAATTCCCAAAGTGGTTCTAGGATCGAGTTCGAATCACATTGACGCGATTGATTCGCTTATCCAAGTGATCGGCAGCGATTAAAGTATAGTATTTAGGGACATTGAATATAAAGAAATGACAACCGAAGTTGCCATCCCCATGCGATCTCGCCTTTACAGGCATACGCCGATTAAAGTATAATC
Organism: Alloplasta piceator; assembly: GCA_946863875.1. Lineage (NCBI taxonomy): Eukaryota > Metazoa > Arthropoda > Insecta > Hymenoptera > Ichneumonidae > Alloplasta > Alloplasta piceator. Next base: position 17,371,552 of record OX333076.1, read on the forward strand.
GCCGCTCTCTCTCTCTCACTCTCGTTCCACCAGTAATCTCCGATTTTTCACTCGCTGTGTTAAAAGGGCGAAAAAAATATTTCGGCCGACAGCCGAACTCAGTATAAGCGTCACTAAGAAAACATCATTTGACACTCGCTAAAATCATCGCCCTTTGTAATCATCGTCATTTATCCATCAATGTCAGCGTGACTATGTGCAGTCACATTGGGGTAGCTGGAAAATGAAAAAATTGACATGTTCACTCAAAAAATCTGGAAAATGGTATGATTCTAAAACAGTAACATTTTCTTTTAAATCCTAAAATCGGACTTCGACTCAAATTCATATAAAATTACAGATAACAAAAATATGCAAAAATTTACGTTTGAACAATATTATTTTTGAGGTCAAGTTGTTTTTTTTCGTGATAGAGGCAACATTTGTATAACGATCAACGAGCTGGACTATCTCATGTCAGCGGAAGTTTATTGAGATTGACATCGGGTTGCTCGCACACGTTTTGAGTCCAAATTCTTTTTTTTTGTACTCTCCCGCGATCGTGGGGAGGAAGTTCGTACTTTGCATACGTAAGGGACTACAACGTGTGTGTAAAAAAAATAGAGAGGGAAAGAGGATAACAAAGACGCTGACCATCCGTTTGAAACGAAAGCAAAGGGGGGGAAATTGAGCAAGTATCGAAACGACCTGACGCATTTCAACCGAGTTTTATTTTTATTGACGCCGGAAAATCGCGTAAATAAGACGGCCAAAGGGCTTTTTTCTGCAGAGTCAAAGTCCATCTGTTTGTTTATTTTTTTATTTTTGAAGGGTTGGAATTGGGCAGTGAGAATTTTTTAAGGAAAATTGTTCACCATTAACAATGTTGAAAGTAAATTTTTGTTCCTGGGAATTCACGAGTATTCATATCTTTCACGAAGATAAAGATCTCAAGGAAAAGGGCACGTTTGGCCCTGTGAACGGGAGAAAAATATTCGAGTCACATGGCAGTATTTCACGCCTAATTTGTTGCGCGCAAGGTTCTGAATATTCGTTGACGCTCCAGACAGAATCATGCGGGTCTCCGAGACATATTCTCGTCGTCTCAGGATGCTCCTCGAGGGATGTTTTTTCTTCATCCCCCAGCCAGATTTTTCTTTTTCACGCATAAAATTTACATCAGTGCTGATCTAACACGAACGAAATATATTTTATTGCTCCAATGTGAATTTTTTATGTTTATCGAAAATATTTTTATTTATAGATTTCTATTTTCAATGCAATTTCCAATAACGTTACGGGCTAAAAAGAGGTACAATACTTGCTTTAATGACGAAATGTTTAATATTTAATATGTTAAATTTCAATTTTACTGTCAAATTTCTTAAGCCATAAATTTTGTTTTTCGGTCGAAAGTTATTGTTGTTTATAAATTAGCATTTTTAATATAATTCCAAATACGAGCATCGACTATTAATTTTTGACTAAACGGGTCTAAAATGGTAAAATATTTATTTAAATAACAAAATAGAGAAGTTCTGATTGATAATTTTTTATATTTAATTCTCAGAGTATTGAATTTTAAATTTACTGCCAGTTTCATAATTCTTATAAACGTAAATTACATAAATAATACACTTTTTATTCCAATAAAAAAAGCGAGCCAAAAAATGGTAAAATATGAATTTAAATATATAATGAATCATAGAAACCCGTTTGAAAATCCGAACGAAATAAATCGCGATATATCAGGATATAACTTTTTATAGGATCTAATACTTATAAAACATGGTAAATTTCTATTTTATTGTCAGATTCATAAACTTTGAAAAATGTCGAATTCCCAGGAATAAAAATATAAATATCGATGGCTAATTTTGTGGACAGTAGAGCCGAATGTATCGTGAAGAATTTTCCAATTTGCAAATTAAAACAATCAGGTATATATCTGATTTCGATCGAAGAAATGTTCGAATGGATCAGGAGCAATAAATCGAGGATGTCCAGTATAGTGCTCCCACCACTCGCCCACCCTAACTAATACTGTTCCCTCGTCTATTATGGGGACACAAATGGTCAGAGAGAGAGAGAGAAGGAGAGAGAAAGCGCGCGTATGTGTGTGAAAGAGAGAGAGGGGACATTGATATATGTCTTGTCTATAAAAGCCAGAATCAAAACAGTATAGCCAAGAGAATTATATTCTCTCCTCGTTCGAGGGAGATGTTTGTCCCGATGTTGCTCGAAAAAAATGCCCCACATCGTTATATTTTTTCCATCTTCGATTTTATTGAAATTGCCCCGTCCGCATATCTGAAAATGTTCTAAATATTTCAGTAAACAAATTTAAAAGTTTCAAAAAATTAAGTTTTTTGTCGTTACTTTATGTTACAATAGCTTGATAAAGCTAATTATAAAGCTTAATAGCTTTCTTAATAGCGAAGGCGATCAAGAGAATTCGGTAACCGTTATTTCCAAAATCCCTTCCCCAAATGTCCCGAAAATTCGATACGGTCATTGTTGTGCAAAAATGTGTCACTAAATGTCCTAAAATATAAAAACTTATCCTTTTTAGAGACATTCAGAAAAAAATAGCAAAAATTTCAAGTTTTATAAAAATCTTAATTCAGATTCCTCCTTCAAATTAAAGAAGCCACCCCTTGGAGTTGAAGCCAAGATTCCAAAGAGATAAGAATTCCAAAATCGATATTTCTACCCTGTGTCCGTATATGGACTCTGTCATCTTTGAAAATGGTAATCGCCGTGAGAGCGCGGTCAAGCAACTGGAAAACATTATTATAATAATGTTCAGAGGTGAACGAGGAAACAACGTGCTGTATCTACGAGAACGTGGCTACGTGTGTGTACTTGGCAAGGCAGCACGTAGGAGATTAGAGAAAATGGGGGACGTTTAACGTGTGACCAGAGAGAAAGAGAGAGAGAGTGTGTGTGTGTGAGAGCCTTTCTTTCTCTCGCTCCCTCTGGAGAATGATACTTGACCACTAGTAGCCATTATACAAGTAATATCGTAAACGAATGCTGGTCACCTCTTGAACACAAGAGACGCTATATGTATATATACACTGTACTCGAAAATTTAGGGCTTTAAGTATCTTATATATAGTACCATACAATGTTTTATCCACGTATACACGCTTTAACGCGCCAACGAGTCACTGGATGCGAAATTTTATCTCTCTCTCTCTCCCTCTTGAGGTGCGCAACCCCTAACTTTCAACCCTTTGCAAGTGTCGCCCTGAAGGGAGACAACGAGCACAAACGGTGTTTACCGTTGAATATTCATTCTTCGCGGCTAGAATTTTATGTTCACGGATATATATTTCTACACATGTACACGAACATAAATATATATAAATAGGGAAAGGTGAGGCAAAATGGCCATCATAAGAAGGTAACTCAGCTAGAGCGCTACACACAGTGTGGACTCGTTGCTTTTAATCTAAAAACCCATTTTTATCGATCTCATTGCGAGCCGAGAAAAAAATGGTCGGCAGCAGAATACTCAACACTCTAAATATTTTTAAAAAATTCATGCAAACGAAAAAGAAAGGTGAAAAAACAGTTTCTTTCGTTTCTACGCCCTTCACATCACCTTGATATCTGCGATACCTGGACCAAGCTCCTGCATTTTTGCAATTGAATCTTCCGTGGAATACCATTTTAATCGTAGTTGCGTTATTCAATATTTTTTTACAATTATTGAGGTGGTCGTTTGGCCCTAGTATCTTATGTTGTCTTGGTCCCCAGATTATCGGAGTAGTTTGGTAAAAATGAGTTACCAGATTACTATTAGAGTATGTTGGGGGTGGTTTTTTTCACGCGATTAGAATGACAATTTTTTTTTAATTCAGTGTAGTTTTTTCAATTTTTTAAAGTGTAGATTATTTTATGTTATTCTTTCTCAATTTAGTCTATTTTGGAACATGTGCGCTCATTATAATAACAACTCCCTTATTTTCTAGGTCTCTTATTATTCGATATTTTTCAATCATTATAGAGGATGGCAGTTTTATCGCAGGTGGCTATTTTGCCCCATCTTCCCACCTATAGCAACGTGAATTTGTTCTCTGTAGAAATTTACGTACTGAAAACTTAAAGATATCCTACAGAAAATTGGTCCACCGAATTTACTTGAAATTATTCAAACTGATCTTTCTCTCATATATTTTTTAACTGATTTTAATGTTTATTGTTACATTTAAATTCTATGTTCATTACACATTACAGACGAATAATTGACGATCCTGATAATTTTCATGATTTTAGAATTTCGAACTGAAACTTAATCCCCGAATCACGCTTTTTTTCTTCGAAGTTCACTATTTCGATTTTCAAAACCCCACTTTCCTTTGTTTTTTTTCACGACTCTCGAAAGCCTTTTTTCGGCCCTTTCTTTCTAACGATAAATACGACGAATAAAGAGACCACCACCATCGCAATTCCTTACCGCGTATATCGCTCGATCGGGAGACAATAAAAATAGATTTTTTTTGCGCTCGCTCGGAGGGCATTCGCGTGTCGTATCTAACGTAAGACTCGCAGTTTTCCCTTCTCACCGATCGCGAGTAGACGCGATTTTTTTTCTTTCTTTCGCTATACGACAAAAGTTACGATTAAAAGATCGTCCCGTTGTCCCGCCCAAGCCGTGTCCCCTTGAATCCACAGATTTCCTTCTCCGCAGATATTTTTTTCACCTCCTATCAATTCTTCCCGGAGCTTTCGACATTACTTCTTAAATTTTGTCCCGAGATTTTCCTTTTCGAAATTTCATATTTCTATTCCCAAAAGAGTTGATGGAATTATGCCAAGACTCGAAAACGTCGTTAAAATTGAATACATTTTTTTTCTAACTCTGCGAATTATCTTGAGGGAACCAGAATGGAAAAAAAATCTGGTTAACCTGACAATTTAAACTCGAGCTTTTTTTCGATCCAGGGACGCATTTTTGATCGAGGAATATCGAGGAAAAAATGTCGTTTTCATTTCGTACAGCAACCGCGAAATACAAAATCGGAGATAAAATAGAAGTAGAGAGAAAGGAGAGGGTTTCTCATGCGTTTTTTTTTTATGTAGGAATTTTCGATGACGGTCCCCCTTCGATTAGGTATACTCCGACGATAAAACCTTCTTTGCGTGGATTAGTTCGCTCAATCAGGAAATATACTCTCAGTGAACCCCCATAAAGTCTCTTCCCCACGTGTGTGTCCCATCGATGACGACGTGAAGAAGAAATGAGAAAACGGGAGAAAAAAAACGACGAGGCCCCTATACGATTCATGCTCGAATCCCATTCGCGTGTTTTAGCCACGACTTATATTACCGGGATATGTTTGTTCCCTCCCTCTCTCACTCTCCCTTTCTCTCTCTCCTTTCTATTCTGTATTTTTACCCTTCCCCAGAGAACCCTCGAAATTCGTGGGCATTGTCGTGAAGATTCCCGATTCGTGTCTCCCGATTTTGGCAGATCGACTCTCCTCGAAATTCCAGAAAAAGAATGTTCACTTCTAAGTCAAGAAATTAAAAAAAAATATCAATAGTTAATCATAATTGAAATATAATTCAATCATTAATTTAAAAGTAATTAGATTCAATAAATATTAATAGTTATGAATAATCAGTAGAACTAATATTTTTCCATCCTCTAGATTTCATTTATCGAGATTCAGCAATTCGAATTCTCAAAATTTCTGAATATTTTTCGCATTGACTGATCAATGTTCAGATAACTTGATGTATAGAAAGAGCTAGCCAAATAACAAATAAAAAAAATGTAAATTGGAAATCTGTACATCGCTTCCTCAGTATTTTTTCGCATTTACAAAGCCTCCTTCACGAGCAAATAGCTTTAACAGTTTTGGCTTTCTCAATAGAGGAAGCTTTGTAAATACGAAAAAGTTAGAGTGATCACGCCCCTTTTTAGGGTTGCTTACCTCCAAAGGAAAAAACGGAACCCTTATTGGATCACTTTGTTGTCCGTCCGTCCGTCTGTCTGTCATAGCCCTTTCTCTTGGGAACTCGTGGAGGTATTGAGTTGAAATAAAAACCATATACTCAGGTCTACAGTCCCTTGAAGCTGTGAAAAAATCAAACTTCTAAGTTAACGTACAAAAAAGATACGGCCGTTTATGTTGCAAAAAACGTATATTTCGACACTCTCAAGGGAATCAAAATTTTTAGGGTATTTTTCGTTGACCTAGAACTATGAAATTTGGCAAGTAATACTGTCTTATACTACAAGTATAGGGAAAAATCTGATAACTATCAATTTCTAATTAAAGCATAAAAAATATAGTATTTATTTAAAGTACGTAATCAATCATTTGTACGGAACCCTCGGTGGGCGAGTCCGACTCGCACTTGTACGGTTTTTTTGAAAATTGCAAAGATTATACAATTCAAACACCTCAATCGAGTTTTGCGAAATTTAATATCAAATACCTTCGTATATTAAACTATTCCATATACACATTTTGAGCCTGATATCGCAAAATTTGCAGGAGCGAGAGTGATCAAATTTTTTTTTGAAAACTTTGAAATTGCATAAAATTTGCAGAGCGATTTTTGCATAATTGAATACCAAGTAACTTCTTCTATTCAACTGTCATTATAGAAATTTTGAGCCTGACATCACGAAATATGTGCAAGCTAGAACGATCAGGCGCTTTTTGAAAAAAATCCAAAATTAAAAATTGCGAACAATTTATTGCAGTGGAATCGTAGAAAAAATTATAAATCAAATCTGTGAGGGTGAGCGTTGATGGTTGCGCGATTTGACAGGAAATATCCCTTGTAAAAAAAAAGTAGTGGAGAGACGTGACGTCGTGAAAGAGATCTGTCGCGTTTTCAATGGGGTTTGAATATGTATGGAGGGGCAAGGGGGTTGCGGGTGGCGGAAAAAGGGTCAGATTTGGTTTCGAGGGCATTTTAAACTCCCGTAGATTCAATGTGCCGCGAAATGTGGCACTCTCTCTCTATCCTCCCTTTCACGCTCGCGATTCCACCAACGGGACACATTTTTTTCATGCCTCTCTCTCTTTCTTTCCTTCTTCATCGTTTACAACCCCTATAATGCAGATAGCGTATAGAAAACGTTATACAAATCCCCGGAAAAGTCCACATATATATGGAGCCATTATATATAAATATATGTTCATATACTAAAGTAGAAATCTTCGCGTTATAAGAAGTGGGATAAAAGGGCGTCACATAAAAAGCGAGTTTTAAACAATTCATCGCTTCAATATGACTCCTCTTTTTTCTCCCTCCGGAGGGGGTTAAAAAGACCGGGGAAAAAGCTCTAAATATAGATACGAAAGGATTTGATTTTTTATAAATTTTACGGCGATTTCTTCTGGTTCAAAGAATAACGATTCCCTTTGGGATTTCACGTACCAAGACTCGATATTTCAAAATCGATTTTTATAGCGAGGTAATGTTGAGCAATGGGGTGGCGAATGTGAAGCGACGGACAAATGGGAAAAATCGCGTCAATTGAGAGCCGGGAATGTTTCAATTTAAATTGAATTTCGAATGACGAAAACGTTTACGTTGGCGCCGAGTAGTGTATCACGTTTTACATGCCACCGGAGGTCAATTTTCTCTCTTCTATGGCGCAGAAACTTATACACTCCTTATACATTAGGGAGATTTGAAAAATAACATAAAATCAATTCATAAAAACAAATATAAAGAAAAAATAAAAGTAAGATTAATTGAAAAACATTAAATATGAAAATTAAAATACAAAAAGAATAAAATTAAATTAAATGAAAATATAATAGAATCCGAGTTTCATCAATTAATTTCTTATAATCTCATAATTTTGCGCATAATAAGAAATTTTTCGTTAAGTACGCCGAATTTTTTATTTATTTATTTAGTTTTTTTTAAAATACATATACGAAAATTTTAATCTGCTTTTTCTTAATTATCATAGTGGGTGGCAATTTTGCTTTATTTTTTGTAACCATTACGGAGTAGCCCGATAGACATTCTGAATGCAATTTGATTGCAATTTCGAAGCGCCACACTATGTGTATTGTATAAATACATATTATATATATGAATGGAAGACTGACATGGCGTCACACCAGTTAACAAATTGTTGGGGCCGAGTAGAAAGGGGTGGTTTTGTGTTTTTGAGAACGGGAAATTCGAGCGCGGAATAATACTTTGTTAGCCCATCCCTCCTCTGCATATAGTATGTATATATATGAAGCATTCCATGTGGTTTTGAACGGTCAAAAAGTTGTTCACTCTCAAAAAAATTGAAATTTCATTAAATTATTTAATTATATGAAAAAAAGTAGTGTACATTTTTCCAAAATTTTTGGATCGCATTTTTTGAGTTTTTGAAAATTAAAAAATTTTCTAGTAACCGTTATATTTTGAAAACATACAATTAAACAGAAAAATGTTGCAAACAAAAAAGTTGCAATTTTACATAAACTTTGTGAAAACATTTTTTTTTTTGAATTTTTCGAGTTCAAAAAATGACCATTTTCATAAAAAATATCCGAAAATAATTTCTTTCAGTCGGTATGTCAGTTTTGATTTATCTAAAAATATTCCAGAAAGTTCTCTGAAGTGTATACAATAGACACGTATTTTTTTTTTTTAGTTGGCTTGATTAGCTGTTCCAAAGCTATGCTTTGTTTTATAAATAATATTTTTTTTGTTTTTTTGGAAAAATCAGTTAGTATGGAAAGTCACACTCTCCTAAATTGTTTCTCTCAAATTTTTAGATAAAAGAAGATCTACAGTAATAATATTAAAGTTTTGAAGCTTATTGGAGCATAGTTCATCGGTAACGTAGATGGGATTCCATTAAACTCGTTCGAAAGCTATACGCTGTATAATCACTCGTTCAAAGAATTCAATGATTAAATTAATAGATTTTCTGTCCTAACATTATATTAATGTAATTTATATAATATTATAATAACATTATATAATGGTAGGACAAAAAAATATTAATTTAATCATTGAATTTTTTGAAGGAGTGATTGTAGAGCGAAACTTTCGAACGAGTTCAATGGAGTTCCATCTACGTTACCGATGAACTATGCTCCAATAAGCTCCAAAACATTAATCATATTATTGTAGATGTTCTTTTATCTAAAAATTTGAGAGAAACAATTTGGGAGAGTATGATTTTCCATAATAATTGATTTTTCTTAAAAAACAAAAAAAAATATTATTAATAAAACAAAGCATAGCTTTGGAACAACTGATCGAGCCATCTAAATAAAATTATACACGTGTCTATTGTACAAACTTCAGAGTATTTTCTGGATTTTTTTGAGATAAATCGAAACTGACATACCAACCGAAAAAAATTATTTTCGTATATTTTTGATGACAATGAACATTTTTAAAATTTGAAAAATTCAAAAAAAAATTTTCACAAAGTTGATGTAAAACTGCAATTTTTTGTCTGAAACATTTTTCTGCTTAAGAGGAGGCTAAATACCGACACTAACACCTCGAAATTGCCATCCAAACTTGCTCTTATACAAATGGATGGTATTGAATAAAATTGGTATTGAAAAAAAAACAAAAAAAAAATTTACAGATTCACTTACCACCAAGAAACTGTAATTGAAAAACTTAAATTATTAAACTTTTACTGCATTTCGGGTAAAACCAAGAGTGAGGCTCCATGAAGAACGCCACGATACAATATCGAGACGTTTTCGACATTATTTTATCAAAATGACACGCCGTAAGTTTGGATAGCGCATCAAGAGATAAATATCGATAAATTGTAGTTTTATTGAAAAACGAAATGGCGAAATGTAGTTCACAGATGTGTGAGTGAGGGCAGCACCATGGATTTTGACGAGTAACCTATAATATTTAGGGGGCTCAAATGAGTTCGCTGGCATTAGCTGTAATGCATTTTAGCCTCTCAATTGACAATTAATTGTTAATTAATTTATCCCCCTCTTAATTGTCAAAATGTATCCTGGGAAAAAAAATCATATCTGATAATATATAATCATATATGGCTTGGTCATGCATGATCCTGAACGAAATTTGTCTCTATATGATCATGCATGACCAAGTCATATATGATTATATGTGATCATATATGATTTTTTTTCCCGGGAAATGTACAAATACTTCGTTTATAATATAATACAAGTCTAAAATATTATTATTATAATTATACGTAGAAGTACAATATATGCTGATCAATAAATATAATATCCAAAAAAATATATATGATAGTTATTTTGTGAATAATTACGATTACATATATGATTATATATGATCATATATGATTTTTTTCCCCCGGGTAATTAATTTTCATCCACGGTTGTCAGAGAAAGACTGGACGACGATGATACGTCGATAATGTAGGGATTGAATAAAAATGGTATTTAGCCTCCTTTTAATCGTATGCTTTCAAGATATAACGGTACTTAGAAAAATTTTAAATTTTGAAAAACTCAAAAAAATGCTATTTACAAATTTTGAAAAAATTTACACGACTCTTTTTAATATAATTAAATAATTTGACAAAATATCAATATTTTTGAGAGTGGACAACTTTTTTACCGTTCGAAACCGCATGGAATGCCTCACATATACACGAATCGTTTGTCGCGACCCCTAAACCAATAATTTATCCTGCTTTTCTCCAACCCTGAGGGTTAACACACCCTTACAATTAAAATTAACTTGACTATACGTTAAATTAAACGTCAACTCGTCATTTTTCTTAATAGATTTTTCCGGATATATGATTTTGAAAAATGTTTCATTTCAAAAAATGTTTTAACCGAAAGTTGAACATGTTGCAGAATTTTTTCCCTTCGAAGTTGAATTGCAATGAGAAATTTTCTTTACACTTTATTCTCGTTGTTAGGATGTCAAGTAAGACAAACACTTTGATGAATTCTCAGTTATGATACCCCGAGTGCTTGAAAATTATCGGGTATTTCCCGATAGCTTTGTTGCCTCGTAAAATGCATGTGAAGTCTGGCAAATCAAAATCCCTCGTGCTGCGCGTTTGGGATTTTGTGCCAAAATTCGCATGGTTGAAATTCGGGTGGAAAAAATAATCAGATCAATTTTTCGTCCTGATTTAAAATTTCACTCAATTGGTTTGATAAAATTGATCATCAGTGAAAATCATTTTGATTGATATTCGATTGTCCTATCAATTTTTCACATTTTTTTCAATATAGATATTGAAAATTTTATTTGATTGGAAATTTATTTGAACAGGAATTGAACTATTGATTGTAAATACTTTGGTGAATTCGCAAATTAATTATTCATTCTGATTTGCTCTTTCAGAAAATTAATTTCATGAAATTGATAGTTAAAAAAAATAGTGTTAGTTGTTACTCAATCATACTATTTTTTGTTTCAGTGTTCATTAAGAAATTCATTTGTTGATTATAAATTAAACTAATGACAGCAAATACATTGATCAATTCCCAAATCAATTCTCGTCCCACCTTGCTTTTTCAAAAAATTCGTTTGTTAGCATTTCATCAGTGAAAATAATATTTTTTTTATTTATACTTATTGTGCACTTAATTTTTTTTATTAATACTTATTGTGCGCTTAATTTTTCACAATTTTTTCATTTCGATGATTGTTGAGACATTTATATGTGATTATAAATTGAATTATTGACTGAAAACATTTTGATCAATTCTTCAATTAATCCTTGTTCCGAATTGCAATTTTCAAAAAATTAGTTTTACGAAATTTCATTTTTAATTAATACTCGATTGTGCTATAATTTTTCACAATTTTTTTTCAATTTTCAATGCTTCATTATTGAGAAAATTATTTGTCGATTCACAATTCATTTCTTTAAAAATCTAATTAATTGTATAAGTCAAACATCGCATAATTTTTGAGGAATTGTATTTTTTTCAATAAAATTTAAAGATCAACATTATGAACAAAATTTGATGTTTCATTGGAAATTCGCCAATATACCGATTGCGCGGACACTCGTAAGAAAATTAAGGTTTTTCGTGGTCTCTCGATGATCCTTGATGCCTAAGGGGTGAAAGAATATTGGATCAGACACGTATATTCATAGAGACTCGCTGTAATATAACTTGCTCTTATATGTCGTCTACTTCAAGTCCTCTCCTCACACACTTTTTTAGTTCACGGATTCTCGGTGCAGCCGAGTGACTCGGATATTAAACTTTGAAGATGCCGCGTCGCCCACACAATACCAAGTTCTCGCACTCAGACCCCGCAGTGTGCCTTCTCGGTACTGACTCAGCAAGTGTCATTAATAGAGCCTCGACGATAAGGATAGATAAAGTGCCAAACACGAGAGAAGAATGAGCAGCGAATACCCCATGCCGCCTATTTTTCAATTTTCAATTTTTTTTCCACCACAAATTATTGTTCACTCGAATTTATAAACGTTTGGTCAAATGGATAAATTGATTCCATTGATAAAAAATTTGGTAACAATGCAGTTTGATGCCTTTTCCGAATTTTCGTAATTCCAGAATTTTTTTTCATATAATACCACACCAATAATGATATTTCATTGAAGGGGTTCAGAAAACTTGCACACTACGATTTTTTTTTTGTAAAAAACTAAGAAAAAAATGAGAATGAACATAAAATTTATAAAATTTTGAAGTTTTTTTTCGGTATACCCTTTCTTAACCCTTACTTGACACACTTCTGCAGAATAACGTAGGCACATTGGTATCGTTTGGACGCCAGCGACAAAAATTTGTATAAAAAGTATACCATTTAATATTTGAACTTGCAAATTTTTAAGAACTTCTTAAGATGTTACTTCTCAAAGTTATACATGATTTATAGTGAAATATAAAAGGTAAATATGATAACAAAATTTAAATATCCAAAAAAATGGAAAAAATGACAACTGTTGCAAAAAAAATCATACCTTTTTTATTTTTCGACAAAAATAGCTAAAAATTAATATGCGATTGCTTAATACACTACTCGCAAAAATTAAATTCCAAATTTTTCGGTGATTTTCGACAGGCTGTATTTCAGTGAAAAATGGTCGCATCGAGGTCATGAAAAAAGGATTTTGAAGCTCCAAGATACCCAGGAAAGAATACACAAATGGGCCATTACTGGCCCAGTATTGCGCCTACGGTTGCTCATGGTTGGTCGACAGTTGGCTGACAACACTGGGCGAAGGATGGCTAAGAGCCTAAATGATAAGTCCGGGCCAACGTTGATTTCTATCTTCAGCCCAGCGTTGGTAGCCAACGTTGGCCCATAGCTCACTATTGAGTATCGCCCGGTCTCGTAACGCCATCGTCGAACCGACGTCGGCCCAAATTCAAACCGACATTAGTCAAGTCTCGGCCGAATATCGGCTTATTGTCGAAATGAATTATTTGGCCAGTGGCAGCGGACGAGCGTTGGCCAAGCGTTGGGCAAGCAAAATATCCCATGTTCGTTAATTTTATTTGAAATATATATTTTTGTTTATAATTTTGATAAAAATACGTTTTTGATTAATGTTTGATGATTTTTAAGCATTACATAATATCGGAGAATTAATAAAAATAAAAAATAAATTTAAAAAAAACTTTACAGGCGGGATCGAACCCTTGACCCTCATCTTTTACACGTATCTTTGATTTGACCATGAATTAAATATAAAAAAAAAAAGATCCTTTGAAAATTAATCAATTTTTTTGACTGATTAATTTTCCTTGTACATACGCGGACCGAAGAATAATTACAAGCCTAGTCTGGGATTTGAAACCTACGTACGTATCGAGCCTACCTAGTGACCTAATACTGGCACTCTAACCACTACACCATCGACCACTTATAATATTTTGATGTGTATATCATATTTATCAAACATAGGCCGCAAAAATATATACGTGCACGGAAAAACAATCAACAATTATCAATAATAATATTGCTTAAAAGTTATTAATAAATTGTTTAAGCAAATAATTATTTAACAATTTTTCGGTAAGTTCTTTTTTCTTAAACAAATCGAATGCATTAATTTTTCTGAGCGCATATGAATTTTTTCAGAATTCTCTCTCGGTTTTGAAATATTATAAAAAACATTTTGAAATACAAACAAAAAATTGCCAATTTTGTAAATGTTTTTGCGCACCGGTTTATCGTCAGCTTTGAAAAGTTTCAAAGACACTTGGCCAAAAAATACATAAGTCCATCAGCCATTCTAAAAATTTAAAAACGGGAATTTCAAAATAGAGAAAAAATTCTGAAAAAACGTTCAGAAAAAAATATCAAGCCAGCGTTGGCTTAAGATTGGCCAGTATTAAATCAATGTTGGCCCAACGTTAGCTTGCCATCGTTATATCCCAGGTGGAATTAGCCAGAGCTTGACATATTGCACAGCATTGGCCCAATGCAGTCTGCCGATGCTGGTTTGTAACCTCAGGCCATATCTGGCCAACCTCCGAAGCCAACGTCGGGCCAATGGTAAAACTGAGCGTCGGGCCAACAATCGTACAACAATGCTGGCCCAATGCTGTGCCAGGCCTGGTTAATAGTCTTATCCCATACGATACGATCGATGGGTTTGAGAGGTTATGTTCGTACGTAAATGTCTATTGACATCGTGCAAAATGTTTAAACCACGTTCAAGTAATTTACGAGCAAAAGTATACCGTTTCTTTAAGAATAGTGAGTTGGAAATAGCTATCGAAGAAGTTATGAAACAACCGGCGAAAAAAACAAGAAAAAAATCCCACGATTTGGTGTATTCTAGTGTTCTAGTGTATTCTAGTGTGTTCTAGTGTATTCTGGTGTTCTAGTGTGCGAATTTTCTAACCCTGCAAATTCTCAAATCATTGTCGAAGATGACAACCGTGATATCGAGGATGAAATAGCTTCATTATTAGACTTAATTTTTAGAAATGAAGTCTAATAATGAAGCTATAATTAATTGTTTCTATCATCGTTGTTCTCATGACCTGGTCCGAGTTTGAGATTTATTCTGTAATAAGGAGAGTCTAAAGATCATCAACATAAGCCTCAAAAAATTTGAATACATATTTCCCATAATGAAATAAATTTTTTTTAATGAAATGAAAAACAAATAATCACGCTACCTATAAACATTAATTTTATGCAGACGATCCCACTCTTCTTTTTATATTCCCTCAAGCTATCTCCGAGAAAAATGTGTTGAAATTTTGTTGAGGTCATGTTGACGCTTAAGCGTTTGGCCGGCATAGGGCCGACATTATATGTCAACGCTGGGTCATGATTTGAAGCCAGCGCTGAGCCGCGATTCAATACCGGCATCGGGCCGACATTGTATGCCAGAGTTGGGCCGAGATTAACAATTCAGTACCAGCAATATACTGGCCAGGAAGTATGAGGTAAGGAGTCGAAACTCTGCCAGGCTGACCGGCGAAAAATGGTTCGCGTTTTGGCTCAAAGATAGTAGTACCAACCTGTCCACTCGCGGCGCTGGTGTTCCATACAGGTCTGGAACACGGTCGTACATACAGGTCTGGAACACGGCCTTACATACAGGTCTTGCAACGACGGTAGTGGAGGAACATCGTACTTTTGAAGCCTTTTTAACTCAATATATGGCCGCTAGGTGTGCCACGTTAGAGCGGTGTCCGGTGCGAGTAGTATCTTCTGTCTCTTCCTAACTAAGCGCCCTAATCGCCCTAATATAACCCACACCACACGATAACAGCGACACGCGGTGGCGTCCACGGGATCGAAAAACGCCTTCGAAACTACGTCAAAAGTCGTAGCATTGAAAGGGGTCTGCCTCGCAAGACCTGTATTCACGACCGTGGTCTGGAAACTCCATCAAATTAGGTGACTCCGTTATGTGCCTCATTTTTGAAACTGTTAGTGGCCGCTAGAGGCGCTAACCTTATCCCCCGCGATGGTGAGACGCGGTGCGACGGCAGACGGGGCAGACCGCGGCGGGGGTAATGAACAAGAACAGCACAAATTGCTACAATAATTCATATCTGTCCGTCTCCGTCACATCTATGCTCAATCCCGTTTGGAACTTGAAACAGCATGTTTCGACAACACGATCCTGCTGCTCGTTCAATACACTTCTAGGCATTTTTTTAAATGTTTATGCCAAAAAAAACAAAACATTTATGACAATAAGTCGCTCATGTTGATGAAAAATGTAATTAGCATTCGACAACGCGTATCTCACTTTCGATTTGAAGGTTATGTTATCCGGGGGATAAATACAGCGCCGTGGCCACGCGTGGTGGCAATTCAAACTAGAAATGCTGCACGTAACGGGCCCTTCCCCCACCACCAAAAATCGCGACAGTTTCCAGACCTGTATGTACGACCGTGATTCTAAAAGTTTTCCACCGTGTATTACTATATATATTTCAGTGTCCACCGTGGACACGATTGACACAAAAAATACAATCACATAACCTAACCGTAATAATACATGTTTTGAAAATATCGTGTTTCATACGAGGCTGTAAGACGGGTTATGTAAGTGAACGAGAAAAAAATAAAGAAAATAATCGAAAAAATTTGAGTTTTTTTTTAATTCTCACAATGTAAGGAACCTACAATAACACCAATCAAAAAATTATCCTGCGAATTGAATATTTGAAGATTTGATTAGACTACGTAATTGCCAGAATAGGCAAATATACAATTCGCAGGATAATTTTTCGATTCACAGAATCTAAGATTTTTTAACAAAATGTCCTGAATAGATTGGACATTTATATAAAAGGAAAATAAGCTTCGCACTGGTATTTTTGTAAATACTGGAAACAGAGGATGAAAGATTTGCACATTTCTGAAGCTACATGGCCTAGTCTAAGCAGTGTCACTTGGATTTTTCATTTATATAAAATAATTTAGACTACTCAAAGGAAAATACGCTCCGCACTGGTATTTTTGTGAATACTGAAAACTGAGGATGAAAAATTTGCACATTTCTGAAGCTACGTAGCCCAGTTTGAGCAGTGTCACTTGGATTTTATATCAATGAAAAACCCAAGAGTTTTCTATCAAAACACACTTTGCGTAGTCTAGAAACATCAAACACACTGTTAATTCGTTTTTCTTTTACTTGAAAAACGCCTCTCTCACGTGGGCACACTAATTTTTCCCTCTGGATTGCAAGAATAAATAACAACACCTTGCTTAGATGTAAAGAAAGGTGCCGGTATTGTTATTTTATCTTTTGAGGCACGAATAATTCACACTGAAGACGGCTGAAGGCCTGACAGAATTAAATATACGCGAATAACATAAATATCCATAAATATACGTTGCGGACTACACACTGTCCCATAAAGACGAATTTACTACTCCGAATAATATCGCAGGAGCACACGATACCGTCGTGTCTCATATACGGGCCTCGTGTCCGCGGTACCTCAAAATGGCAGACTACGAGCACACTGCGGCTCAGCTATACCATATGTATCAGTCTCGCGCGCCACCCAGTATATACGCTACACTTCGCGTCTGCGACTTCTCGACTCGACCACTCGTTATCGAGTTCCCATCTCAACTGCACAGACACACAGTCTCTCTTCGGCAACACATGCCCGACTCTTCTCTCCATGTCCGCTCACTTGAATGCTCTACGATCGACTGCCGCGGATCTCGCTCGATCCTTATCACGTACTTTCTCTCGATGATGCTTCGTCATCATCGTACGACTTTCGCCAGCCAATCATCAATCAATCTATCGATCACGCCATGTCACATGACATCACGCGATCTCTCTCTCTCTTGCGTAATACGCTACGTGCTGATGACGTGGCACTTTCTTTATACGTGGCCAGCACGTGGCGCCACCAACACGACATTACCATCAGCGCCGATCATTTTGCGCGAGTTATTTAAACGACAATAAAGTGACTTTAACAACACTTTGCGTAGTCTTGCGTAGTCTTCAGAAATGTACAAATTTTTCATCCTCAGTTATCATGATTTACAAAAATACCACTGCGAAGATTGTTTTCTTTTTAATAATGCAGGGAGAATCGGCTGCGATTCGGCCAGTGGGTCCGAATGGCAGTGGACATATTTTTTAGTATAATACTTGCAGACGAAACCACATATAAAATCACAAATAAAAATCCACTTAGCAGACTACAAAAAGGCGTAAACCAAAATTCTTACAAGATGGAAAAATCTCAAAATAATAGATGAAACCACACAGAAACATTTAAAAGCAGGAAACTGTAATTTATTAGCACGATTATACTGCCTTCCAAAAATTCACAAACACAATTATCCGCTACGGCCAATCGTATCTTCTATTAATAGCCCCACACATAAATTGGCCGAATTCATTCGAACGAAACTTTCAAAATTAAGGGCAGGCTAAGGACCCTCTCTCTCGCTCTCACACAGCCCCTATCATCCTTTCTCTCTCGCACTCGCACGAAAAATGTCGGTATTTAGCCTCCTCTTAATAGACACAACAAACTCACACGTTAAAGCCAGTTTCTCGTTTAAAAGATTGGTATCGGACATCTTCTTACCTGATAACTACCAACTCATTTCCTTTGATGTCATCTCACTTTACACCAATGTACCTTTGGAATTAGTCATACAAAGCCTCGAAAAACGATCGAATCCCTTCTCTGAAAAATTTCCACTAGACGAAGTAATAAAAACGATAGAATTCATAATGTTCTCGACCTACTTTATCTTTAACAACAAAATATATCAACAAATATTCGGCTTACCAATGGGTTCACCGTTGGCCCCGATATTATCAAACATTGTAATGATCGACTTAGAAACCAGAAAAACTGAACCAGAAAACTGCTTAGAAAAACTGAAATTCACGATACTAATCTACAAAAGATACGTAGACGATATTATCATAGCTCTGCCTACGGACAAAATAGATTCAACACTTAACATCTTTAACGCATACCACACTAAACTACAGTTCACAGTTGAAGTAGAAACAAACAACAAATTCCCATTTTTAGACATCTTGCTAATTCGCAAAAACAACTCAATAATCACGGACTGGTTTAGAAAACCGACTCGGTCAGGTCGATTCATAAACTTCTTCTCTCACCACCCTATTAGCCAAAAAAGAGGAATCATCATGATGTTAGTAGACAGAGCGATAAAACTATCACACGCATCCTTCCACCAAAAAAACATTGAACTAATCAAAAACATAATGACACAAAACTGTTACCCAATTTCCTTCACAGAAAAAGTAATAAAACAAAGGCTAAGATTAATTCATTCACAATCAAATAATAACAACGCATTCGACTCCTCCAGATTAATAAATTTACCCTATACTGAAAATATTCACCATCGACTAGTCCGCCTTTTTCGACAATTCAATATAACACTAGTCACTAACAACCAACACAATATTCACTCTATCACCGGTTCTACAAAAGATAAAATAGACAACATGGATAAATCGAACGTAGCTTACCAAATCGATTGTAATGATTGTGATGCATTGTACATAGTACAAACAAAAATGTATCTAAAAACGAGAATCAACGAACACAAAAATAGTCTAAAACACACTAACACAGTAAACACAGCGTTAGCAAAACACGGAATAGAACTAAAACACCATTTTAAATTTGACGACGTTAAAATTTTAAATAATGAAGATGGCTCAAAAAGCGATTAATTCTGGAAATGATACAAATTAAAGCCCACTCTAAAGCGATCAATTTTAGAACCGACATCGACAAACTAAGCAGCATATATAATTCAATAATTTAATAAAACTCTGAATAACAACTGAAAAACCTTAAATTACCATCCATCAATTGAAAATTCATTACCAAATCTAACAGTTATCAATTTAAAACCGGTCCAAAACCGGTTAACACATCTAGTCCGGCAAGAAAAACCACTAACGGCAAACGGCAATACTCAGTCACTACTCAGCTCTCGAAACACCATGTAATTAAAATTGTTAATTTTGATCAAAAATGAATCTTGGAAAATATCAAACATAAAATTCATAGACACCAAGGATCACAAAAAAAAACGACCCGTCTTGATACAATAATATCATAATGAATATTATCCAAGATTCACCAAATGAGCAAAAATTACCCATACAAATTCAGAAATAATAAATCTGAAGAGAATCCGAATGAGAATCAAAACATTATATCAAAAAAATTAACCACTGTCATTTGGACCCACTGGCCGAATCGCAGCCGATTCTTCCTTCACGATTGTCTCTATACGGCCGCACCCTACCAGGATGAACGACAGTAGCCAACGTCGTTTGTCTTTCATCCCGACAGTAAAATGATGAACTCCGACGGTTGGACCGTCGGGTACCGTCGTTTCACAAGACAAACGACTGTCGGTCACTGCCGTTCGTCCTGGTAGGGCATACTCAAATCAACAATTGTTTTCTTTTTATATAAATGTCCGATCTATGCTAGACATTTTGTTGAAAAATCTTAGACTCTGTGAATAAAAAAATTATCTTGCGAATTGAATATTTGAAGATTTGATAAGGCCACGTAGTTGCCAGAATCAAGTTCGATCCCTGCGGAAATTTGTGCACGGGAAACAGCTATCAGTCAGCCATCTGTCACTTCGGAATATATATATATATATATATATATATATATATATATATATATATACTAGGGGTTCGTGTGGCTCGGGCGCTACGCGCCCTCGCATGGTAGAGATTCAATTCTAACCCAAACCTCGACTCCCGCCCACCGCCTTCCCCGACCCCCACGCTCCCCCGTCCCATCCCCGCCGCCCCAACCCTCTGCTCGATTCTCGATTCCATGGCCAACTTCACCCCGCTCTATTCTCGATTCCATAGCCAACTTCACCCCGCTCGATTCTCGATTCCATGGCCAACTGCAACCCGCTCGATTCTCGATTCCATGGCCAACTTCGCCCTCGTATCGTAAAGGTTCGACTCTAACCCAAACCCCGACCTTCCGCCCACAAGCTTCTCCAACCCGCTCCCCGCCATCCCATGCCTTGCCCCCGCCCCACCCACCCAACCATCCGCTGAATTTGGCCATCCATGGCCAACTTGACCCCGCCCCACCCACATAACCATCCGCTGAATTTGGCCATCCATGGCCAACTTGACTCCGCTCGATTCTCGATTCCATGGCCAACTTCACCCTGCTTAGTCTGTGGCCAACTTCAGGCCGTCTCGATTCTTGTACACGGGGGCGGCGGGGGCGGCGGGGGCGGCGGGGGTGGCGCGGGCAGTGGCGACATTTTTATATAATATAGAGAGAGATATATATAAATATATATATATATATATATATATATATATATATACGCGGCTGCTAACAATCATAACATTCGAACGATGTCTCGACAACCACGCCCCAAGCGGCAGAATCGTGTACCCGGTAACTTTGTGCCAAAAGTCTGACCACTTCTGTTCCGTGGAGGTTCGTCTTCTTACCTCTTACTTCCTGATACTGGCACATTGTCGGGCCGTTGGTTAAATCCTTCCTGGGATGCGAACTATATATATAAAAATATTTAAAAAAAATTAAAATCAATTAATATAAAAGCCAAGTTATATGTTAAAATCCCAAAAATTGAAATTAAAAAACTACGAGAATTAAAAATTCGAAGCCAATTCTACATATTCGAAATAACAAAAAAAACTCAATTACACAAGCCAAGCTGAAAACTTGGCATGCTTAAATTATTAATGAGCAAACCAAACAAAAAAACTTGCCGTGCAGGGTTAAGAAAGATAAGCCCGGGAAGTGCTGCAGGATTTCCACGAGATAAGCTAGAAAATTATTATACCTAGTCACCTTGTGATACCACGAGCATCACGTATTATCACGAGCATATTTTACTGTCAAGTATTTTCCTCATGTGTTACTAACGAATTATGTGTAATGATCATTATAAAATTTTTGAATTAAACCGTATGTAGAGCATTGATTTTTATATTGTGAAGAAGAACCTTGAATATTTCTAATATACTCGCTTAACCGTCACGTGCGTCCACGATCGTAAATCCAGGTCTCGTTGATATTTCTGTGTACATTGTGGGTGTCATCGCCATTCGATATTTAAGATGTGTATTCGACAATTAAACGATTGAACGTTAAGAAAAGAAAATAAAAGAAAATTCATTATGAAAATGAAACATTGTTACGTCGGTTACACCGAAGAAAATTAGTAAAAAAAGATGTAGCAACGACATTTCTGATTATTGCAACAATTATGTGCAGTGATGCTAGTGTGATTTATCAAATTCGGACACTACAAAAAGTCAATAAAAGATTCTCAACTATTCCAGAAATAATTAAATAAATGAATAATATATTAAATGATACAAACATTGCATAATATTTTATCTCAGTGAACTCTTCTCATAGTTACTTTCCATGTAGTTTACT